>JTDE01002192.1:58809-72151 GCA_014338405.1 Paragonimus skrjabini miyazakii | reverse complement strand
GAATTTACTCCTTTTTTTACCGCAAGATAGGGGGTCAGCTAACAGTAATATTTCAACGGCTTCTAAGTGATTAAATATAAAATACTCAGGAAATGCTGGCTTTTCATTCACTGAAGCCTCCCTTAGACGGTTGCCCTTTTTTGCTTTTATCCACCATTGGGGCTGAGTCTCCCCAGCATTCACTGACAACATATTTCGTCTTCCGTAACTATTTAGCCATCTCGTATGGATTTAGATCTATGTGAGTAACGTATTGAGGACGTGAAGTTAGGTTGGTAAATTTATTTTGTACACTCTTTCCAGTCGAAAACCTGTAGCATTTGAACATAAACCAAATAAACAATTAAGTGATAAGCGAAAAAATAATTTCTTTTCAGATGAGACCCAGTTGTGAAAAGTCAGGGCTTTGGCTGGATTCGAACCAGCGCTCTACCAGCTGAGCTGCAAAGCCACGCCAGGAGCTGGGACTCTATGCTCAACAGTGGTGTTAATGGATTCCAGCGTGAACTGTTCGAGAAATCCTACCGGGGCGGCCGATGCCCGGATCATTTGGTGGATTCCATATGAGACAGTGGGACAGATGGGTACCGAGTCCAAATGTGAAATTTCCGAACGTCGTCGTCTTCTCTACTGGGCTGTGGGTCATTTTCTGAAAGTGCAGCTGGTTATGACGTTCCATTAACATAATAGGATAGTTAATTGAGCGCAGCATATTCTCCAGTAATCTCAATCCTTCTCCTAAAGTAGCTGATATGCAAATTTTATTGGTTCTGTGGTACTGCTTGTGCTGCGGCGTACAGAGGCTGAGGAAATTGAGCCACCGTCCCGCAACACCGCACGCTTCATCACTCCATTCACCTTTCGACCCACTGGTACACGGATAAAATCCAATGAGTTGTCGTTCTCATACTCACACGTGGAACGAAAGTTTGGATGGTGCTAGTTAAACTGACTCAGGAGACTTTCAAGTGTATTAGGTTCATCTCACGAAATTCGTGTTTTTTAGGGCAGTCAAGATTATAAAGAGGAAGGACATGTTTGAATTTATTTGTTTGGGGGTCGAATTCTGGTTTCTTTCGAAGTCGGTTTGGTGGAAGTAGAAACAGTACTGCTGACTGACTGTGACTGCTTGAAATCATGGTGATGGCACATCTGCTTCGCACTATCAGTCTAACAAAGCATGCCAACATGCCGTTGGATGTACCTTGTCGGTTGCCCTGTTTTCGTAGCATGAGACTGCATTTCCCAAATGTCGATGTGACCCAGAATGATAAGAAGCAGCATAGTGTAGTTACATTGACAGACTTTCAATTATGTTGTGTTCTTGTACGCAACTTGTTCCAATGCGTCGAAAGAGATGAACTGCTTCTAGAACTTACACTGCGGTGATGGGTAACGTATTCATTTAGCTGCATAATATAGATAGGTACTTAGTGACATAATTTTGTGAAGTTACCTGTCAACTGTTGGATGATTCAACGATGACTTCGCCGAGTGTAGATACAGTTAGATCCTCCTACACCTCTAAGAAAGACACTGTTGTGGAGAGGTCTAAAGTACAGCCTGTGCAGGTAAACTACACAGAAACATTACTTAAAATACACAAAAAACGCGTCTTGGTTTTAGTTTCCATATAGGCTGTTTTTCACTGACTATTGTACATGTGACTAACCGTTCACTTACGATAATTAGATGGGAGGAATTAGCCTTGATCCGGATGGTCTTGAGGTATACAACTTGGACGAGCGTTCGAAGGGTTAGTGAACGACAGTTAAACTGTCGTGAATTCAAGCGCGTTGTAAGCAAAGGAATCATCGGTGCCATAGACTGTGGTAACATGACTAGATGGTGTCGAGACGAATGGGACCACGAGAATGCCGGCAATCTCGGATTGTTAGGTCATCAGCGTACTAACAACACACTGTCAGCAAAGGGACGACGAGTATATAGGATGCATGTGAGTTATCGCTTCCATATTTCCACGGAATTCATAAGAAGTCAATTACGCAAACAACTGTTTTCGGTGACTGTCATCATGAATTTACACTTACATAGTGTGTATGCGAGTTACACGTGAGAATTATGACAAATCAAATAGGTCATTAGGAATCACAGAAGTGAGACGGATCACATTCTGTTGGATGTAGGTGGGATTGTTGACGGAACGCGTGAGAGTGTAGTGTCCGTTATATTTACTTTTAACTTGTAACAGCCAGTGTCCCTTGGTGGTTGATAAACCACCCTTTCTCCTTTTCAGAAACCTGGGCAATGATAGCCTTCTGTCTTTTCTTTTCTACATCTTAGCTGATGCACTGTGTGATGAACATTTTGTTTCTTTTTTTCAATTCATTTTTAAGCTTTTATTTTCATCCTTCCATCCTAACTAATATTGAATAGCCTCTTGTCTTCTATTGCCAACATCTTTTTTCTCATCTTCGGTCTTACCATTTTACCCTCTTTGTTTTTTGTTTCCGGGAGATGAATTTAATTTTCGCACTAGTCCACCATCTCCATAACCGGCACTTGTCGGGTGGACCAAAAAGGTCTGTGCTCAGATGCTTCCCCGGTTTATTCCTTCGGGTTTACACCGGAAGCGTGGTGTGTGAATGGAACCGTAAGCGGTGCAGCGCAATCCACGTGTGGTGAGCGTTATGCTGAGGCGTTCTATGGCTTCGGTCATTGCTACGGGCTGAACCGAAACGGATGCCACTGTAGCCGTCGTCTCGCCCTCTCACGCGGCGCATCACGTGACAAGCCTGAGACTAAGTGACGCTCACTGTCCCAACCTGCGCATGCACACGCACACATCCATCGGCCAGAAAACCTTCTTCCACATCAGAACACACGCACGCACGCGCACGCGGTACCACCTCCACACTCAGCCAATTGGAACGCCCCAACTAGATGTGATTCAGCGCGGTCAATACATAGGCACGCGTGACGCGGTTGGACCCGGATCGGACCCGGATCGGACCAGAAGGAACAAGACAACTGAACAGGACAGGATAAGGTCAGGATAAGGTCAGGACGAGCGCCACTGATTTAAGCTTGTACACCGATCCCACCAATAAAGATCCAAACTATTTGATTTAACCTTCTCATTGACTATTGTTGAGATATCGTTATTTGTTAGTGGGTATTCAAGCTATCACGGTTAAGTTCCACTACACTACCAACTATCATAATTCGGTTCTATTTAATGAGATCAGTGGCAAATTTATCAACACGGCTACCTCATGGAGGCGTGGCAGCAGTTCAAAACTCCGCAAAGATACGCACCAGTAACGAACTGCAAGAACAGCGGATCTCGTACTAGTGATTATTTTCGAAAAGGGTTGGTTGAAACGTCTGTTGGAAGGAGAAAGGTACAGTCAGTTACATGTTCAAATCATAACAGCAGAAATCCCCTACTATCTAGCGGCTGTTGCGACTGTAACAGATTATTGGCCCGGGAAGTTGCATATTGCTAGACACCTATTACAACGCGTGTGAAAAGCAGAACCTAACTATTTTGCAAGGCCGACGTGTATTCACATCCTTGACAGCAGTGTGGCAACACTGTCTAGTGCCACAAAGTGGACATACACGCTTCCAACATTCGTATTCAGCTTTCGTTCTTCCTGCCATTGAGACGTTTTCTTCAGTTTTCGCGCGCCCGAGTCATGCCGGATCGGAACAAAGAATACAACCGAACAGGACAGGACACGGTCCGGACGAGCGCCACTGCACCAAGCCTGTACATCCAAACTATTTGATTTAACCTTTTCGTTGACTATAATTGAGGTATCGTTATTTGTTAGTGGGTACTCCAGCTATCACGGTTTAGAGTTACACTACAGCTCTTTTGTTTGGGGATCTTTTCTGGCCATCTTTCTTTATTCCGAGAACAGCAGTGCCGCGACTACAAAAACATTTCTGCCATGTGCTTATAGAGTCGTGCCATACTACCGATGCACGTGAAATGAAGTTATACATTAAAAATAAGTTCAGAATTAAGATGCACTCGGAGGATTTACGCAACCTATGAAAGAATCAGGGTGTGGCAAACTCTCGTAGCGAACTTATTAAGTTGCGCGATCAACTGAAGCTGGGAGGACAGTATTGTTTGTTATTAAGGAAGAGACTTTTGAGGTTTGCTACCTGCGTCCCCAAAAGTTCCTTCTAACTTTGTCCTAAGTTTACGTACGTCATTTTAGCCGACGCCACTCACCAGGTAAACTATGGTGGCTTTACACTGTGGCATGCTGGTGATGTAACTGGTGTAGGTGCAGCGATTTTTTATTCACTGATGCCTAATAAAACGACGGTTAGTTACCGAATAGTTTTAGAACGTATGTTGAAGGTGTTGCCCTACACGTCAGCTGTTCAAACATTCATCGTTGATCGTTCAGCTGTACTAGTGGCGAGCAATCCGTGAGGTTTACTCTAGGTGTGCCATGGTATTTTGTAGCCTTCATTTAATGACTGATGTCTCTCGGTGCTGTCGTCACCTGGTAGGTTGGGAGAATTTCCAACAAAACTGCATTTACTGACGGACACGTAATATGGTCTTCACAGGAAACGTTCTATAGTCTAACAAGTCACTGTAGGCTATAAAGTCGTTTACTGTAGAAGCTTTTCAGTACCTGGCTAAAACTTGTTTGGTCTGTACATTCAGTTGGGCGTCTCAGTTATTGAAACGGACCGTTCTCTTTAGTAACTATACAACCAGCTGGGTGGAGAACGAGAATAGACACAGTAAAAGTGTCATTTCTGAATGTACGTCAATGTATGAGTTATTCAAACACATTGTTGAGTGTTCAGAGAGTATGTTTGCTGATCGCCTAGACGCTGTTGACTTAGAATGTATGAAATTCTCTGAACCGCCAGCAGAATATGAACATCTTTCTCAACTTCTGAGACCTTTATCGGGATATGTGAGATGCGTTTTCATTGGGCACTATAACAATAGTAAAATTGAGGATGTCACTTATGAGAAAAGGATATTAAATGTTCGTTGTACCAAGCATCGAATGTTTTACGTTGTCATTACTGAAAATGGTAGATGCGATTGCTGTTACTTTTCGCAATGGCTGGTGTCCTGTAGTCATATTGTCGCGGTTTTCTATGTGATTGACAGACCTATAGGCAGGTTAGCAAATAAATGTAAGTGGGCGCTATCCGCCTTTTTCAGCTGACGTTGCACCTACTGGACCACCTGAACCCGTTTAGATAGGATTAGAAATACAGCGGACGTATGCCATTGCGCTGAGTTGTATGAATGATGAAAATAATTGCAAGCATATGGCAGCATTTCGTGACATAGATGAGTTGTTTCCAAGCATCCCGATTTTATTCTTTACTGTTTACTCCCTGGAAGAGATACTGTGCAAATAAACTGTAGGAAATCGTTTAATAATTTTTGGCTGGAGAAAAAGGTAAGACCAGCCGAGAACTGGTACGACTGCTTTTCTATTCCAACGAAAGGGTCAGGAAATGCTTGATCGCTAACTCAAATATCGCTCCCTGTAGCATTTTCCTCACTACCGCTCATAATTGTCAGAACCCTCCAACTTCATCAACTAACAAAGCGGTGTGCGAGTCAGATGAATGGAAGCGTGTGTCCGACTTTCCGAAAACGTGTGTCTCACTCGTCCCCACAGAGCGTAGGAAGTCCAGATATGGAATTCACGTGGCTGACGACAGTTTGCCACAAACTGAAGCTATGAGGGCTCTTTTGGAAAAACAGTGTATTAGGTGAGGTACTAAAGGTGGTTTAAGGCAATTTAGAAGGAAAGTGAGGAAGTGTTTTCTAATAAGTATGACCTTGAAACCTGTAAACACAGATGTTTGCTAAATTTACTGCCTAATGGAAGGTCACGTAGGCCTGAACTAGCACAACGTAAACTGGATCCAATGCTATCAGTGATTAGGTTAGTACCATCATTCGTTTGTCAGTTACCGGCGACCATACGTCAACTTCACCTGCGTGGATTGCGAAACGATTGAACAACCCACGTGCAGTTCACAACCGCGTCCTTCCGTCCTTTTCACAACAGACAAGAATGACTCCACGGCTCTTTTCAGAGCCATGTACATTTTGATTTTCAACATGAGCCCTGCTCACTTATTGTTACCCCATGTACGATTGTTCACTGAGGACAGACGATGAGGTCCATTGAGTTTTATTTCACTGACAGCCTCGTGGGTGGTCAAGCGATTTGGCAAGTATATATATGTATATATCTACGTATATATATATATATGACTATGTACATGTAGATATACACGTGCATAGTTCCGCTTCTGTGTACATACCCAGAAATATATCTATATGTGCGTACGTAAATGAAACTGATATGCTCGTGGATATATCAATATATGTGCATATATCTACATGGATATATTCACATACTTATACGCATTCATAAATATATATATATGCCCGTTAACGCACACAGTATTAGGAAAACATGTGATATGCACATACGTAAATATAGATTATACATATTACATACATGTGTGTATATACAAGCATATCCTTCTATGTATACATACAATATATATGTAATAAAAATGTGTATAAATATATGCATACATATATGCACATAATTATGTACATTTTTATTACATACATATATATATATATATACATATATATGTATGTATGTATATGCATTCGGATCCGAATGCGCATATATTTACATAGAAGCGTATGCATGCATATACATATGTACCTACATCCGAATACGCATGTGATAATACAACAATATGTAATATTTATGTGCGTATATATACATGTATGCACACACTTATACATACTTATGTTACATATACATATTATGTATACTGGTAGAAGTATATGCTGATGTATATATCTCTATGTATACATCGGATTACGCATTCGGTAATGCAAAATATGCAATATATACATGTTCATATATATATATATATTGCATATATAGTTATTGCGATTTAATTCTCTATCGACCAATGAGAAAATTCGGCTTCAAGGTCATTGGGCGTACTATTAAGCCATTCAAAGTAAGTTTCCCCGGTATGAAAAATGCCATCACCCGTACAAGTTAACAAAAAGAATGGGAACTGGTTTGGTAAAACAAAAACGGTTCACCGAAACGGATTAATTATGCGACTTGACTTGGGAAAACGTGTGGAACACGTTTGTCTCACGGAATGTTGGGCATGACCAACTGGATTAACAAATGAACGAATCAAATGAAGCATAAAACGGAATCAGTTTTTCCCTTAGCTTGATCAGTGACCGCAAAAATCTCGTGTCTTTCGCCCACAGTTTCTCCTGGAAATCCGCCGTTAATGGAGAAGTGCCGAAGAGTGCCATAATTGCTGGTTTCTCCGAGGATGGCTCACCGCTGCATATCGCTCGGACCTTGTTTCAAAATGAATGTTTGGTTGGCAAGGTAAGATTTTTCGGGAATTTAAAGCTCATTTTTGTTGATGATTCGGATGTTTAAAACACGCTTACTGTAAATGGTCAGGCGCGTACCATATCACGTACGATTCGTTGACGGTAATTTACTATAGTGCTAAAATGGAAGTTACCCGTCGAAAAGTATACCAAAATCTCAGGTGGGGGTGTTTACTAATCGGGTCTAACAGTTGCGCCACAACGTTAATTACGTACTCATGACAAACTGAACAGCAGTTTATTACTTCTGTACCCAAAATAAACAACGCGCATCGATGCGTAAAGTGAACTGGAAGACAGTCAAACAAGTTTCCCGTTCTGTTATTTTAAATGCACTTTCCTAGACGGTTAGGTGCTACGAATGTCGGCTAACCAACTGTTTCACCGTGCACTCTTTTTCAATACCCCGGGCGACTGGCGTATGATTGAAGTTGAAAAAACTGAAGATTTAGTGTAGGGGAGGTGAAAATACTTGTCGGCAGACTGACCACTATTGGTCTTCCGGGTTGAAGCCGTCGGAGTTCACACAGATTATGCGTGAGAATGTTGAGAAAGACGACGGCTTATCGGTATCAGTGGTGAGAATGTTAAGCTTGTTTGATTGAGGTATCTCTGAAATGAGTGCAGGTGGTGAAGCTACATGATGGAAATTATAACATCCAAGTTGATGTTTTAGAAGTCGTGTGTGGACCTTCAGTGATAATCTAGCGATGTGCTTTGAGTGAGCAGCACAGCTCTGAAGATTTCACGAATTTCGACATAGTATTGGGTACCATACGGCCCTGAAACTGAGGATAAGAACGCACGCAAACCAGGAAGCCGACAAACAAGCCTGATCAGAGGAACTATAAGCACTTAAAATCATCGGTCACAGTAGACCTATTTACAATGGTTTTCAGTTTGTGCGTAGACCCGATACTCATCGCAATCCGCCCGAATAGCGACGAGGCGGCAGTGTGTTTCAGATGTTCCGTTCGGAATCCAATGAGGTGTCAAGCCGCGGGCAATGACGAATTTTACGGACATTGTAGCACTACGGTTGACTCTGCTAATAAATGGATCATAAAGATCTGGACTTATGTAGTCTAGCTCCATAGACAAGATGGCTGTGCTAGATTATGTGGCCAAAATGGATTCTGCATTTCACCTCTGGTTTATGGCAAAGGGAGATCTAATCAAATGTGAAGTACTACTTGGAGTGTCACACAAAGCAAGTTTGTAACCGTCAAAAGTAGAACGAGTATGACTATAGTAGCCGACTTAGATTACTTTTACCACTTAGATAATTACATGTTATTGAAAACATACAACTCGGCTATTGTATCAAAGATTGGAGGACCAGTTGACATCAGGTGCAGTAGGCACGCTACCTTGGAGTGGTTAAAGCTCATATTCAACCAACACCGGTAAGTTGGGAATCACTTAGACTCACGGTTAATTTTGCTCGACCCTCGTCAAGTGTTTTTAGTCGTCTAATATGTTTTACGTCCTGTTCACTTGAGCTCAGTGACCATTGTCTGTACAATCGTTTTCTGGACTTGCATAATGTCTTTACTGTCGTAAGTAAAAACTCAATCTGATATATTTTAATAACTGCATGTGCGGTTACTTGTCTACTGGAAGTTTTACACGATTATTATAGTAACAGAGTACAGTACACTCTACTAAACGAGAAAAGTGAACTACTTGCCTGAAACGGTGCTGTCTGAACCCTTCCTTGTTCACTTATGTCTGTTGGCAATCTTCTTGTTGCTTTCTTAAAGTTATTGATACGTATATCATTAAGGTGATAACCTGTCGTCCTCCTGACGATACCTGCACTTAGAATGATTCTGGTCTGAAAATCATAGTCTATTTGTAAATCGTCGATATTTCCTCAGAAAAGATGAAAAACTAAATTTTCTCGTAGAACAAAATAAGGAGAATTGAAAAATGTTTGTGGTTTCCATCGATTCTGACTTATTGTGAACTTCCTATTGTATTGAATTATGCGGAAGTTCGATAGAATAACCGTGTAGATTTATTTAGAACTTGTCTACTTGACCTCATTCATACACTGTTATGATGCTCATCTATGGGTTCATCTATGATTATTCCTCATGGACCAGTGTATTTTAAGAAACTCTATAATTGTCGGCAACTTGTAATCTTATTCAACGCGCTACCCTAGCCAATTTACTAATTGCCAGACATTTAAATTGGAAGTTTTTTGTAACCTCATCCGTCTAAGTATGTTTCAAGAAAATATGTTGTTCTGGTTTTTCCTTCACTAACTCAGTAGATATAATGCGGTTCGTGTGTGTACTCTCACGATTACATTAGCGTGTGTACAAACGCAGTTGCATGGCTCGAAAAACCAACAAATGAGCAATACAATTCTCGTAACAGGCCAGACAAATTGCGAAGACTAATGGCAATGATTACATGATGCCACTCACTGGTGACTTTTTCTGTAAGTGTTCACGAGCTGTATAAACTGTCCTACAGGTTACATTGTTGCTTGCTTGATCGATAGTCTACGCAGCTGTGCACACGTACACGCGGGCGTAGTCTTAAGAACATGCGCAGACAGGTCAATAATGACTATTAGCGTACTGTGTCGAGGGAATTCTCAAATACTTTCTATTGAAATTGGAAGATGTTGTAAGTAGCACTTAGTTTTCAAGTTTCTGCCCGCATATGCTAATTATTTTCCATTCCAGCGAAGGTTACTGAAGACTGATCGTATTAAAAATACATCTTACTCTCTTATTGGAGGAAGTTGTTCCCCCGTGTTGCTGAGCGAAGTTAACTTTCGCCGTTTACGTCATAGATACCATGTGATATACACGGTCACATTTAGATTGGGTCTGTCCAGGCTGACTAAACTTGGATATGAATAGTAGAGATCGAACCCAGGATTGGAATTGTCTTAAACAGAGTACCTGCTGCTGCATGCAGTAAAATGGCTCAATTTGACTAGAAGACCTCGGGAAAGTTATACGGAGAAAATTTAGGACGGTGATCACACTCACAGGGAATGTCGTAACCTGTCTTTCTGAAAGCGAACTGGTGTTATACAAATGATGGGTATCTTTGAGCAAATACAAGATAGGTTGCTTAGACAAATTTGTTATCATAAGATTGTTTCATTTTCTCATACCTCAGGTACATTTGGGACACCCAACAGCGTACTTCCCGTACGGAGGTGCTGAAATTTCTCAAGAATCTTATGAAGTACTGGTTTGGGAGAAAAAATCCTGATTAACAGATTCGAACGTTCAAACGAACAACATTTTGAGTTGAGTGTTTTCTATCTGAACACTTTAACACAACCAAACATATATATATGTAATCGATTATTTTATGTAATCGACTGATGAAAATAAACGTAATGTTTGCATCTCGTAGTGTATGTCTCCTTGCCGTCTTGATGAATTGGATAGGGGGAACTCAATGTTTAAATATATATTGTTGTTCCTGTGAATAGATATGGAAAAGACGGGTCCAGTTTAGTCGATCATGAAAGCTAACAGACTCGCAAGCATTTTCATTAATCAACTTACATAGCAGAGAAACTAAAAAGCTACCTGAATTCAAAGCACACAATTCTGCTTCTTACGGTTAAGTTTTTCTATTCTGTCTACGTAACTCGTTGTTTGTGTATGTGTGCGTGTGCAAGCTTCGTAATCAAAACTGCTACTGGGTTTCAGACAGGCCCACACGTGGACTGCCGGAAGCACGTACAAACATCAGTACCTGTTTTGGTATCGAAATTCGGTATCAAATTTTGCATTCTACTGATCTATCCGTAAAGTAAGCATCGAATCGCCTCACGATCAACATAGTTACGCTAGTAACAATAGAAGACATACGTCGCGAGATGTTAACATTTCGTTTACTCTTTTCAGTCACGAACGTAAAACATTAGAATATATAAGACATGAAAGAAAAATTGTCCAGGAACAACATCAACCTTGTCAGGCTAGCAATCTCGCATATCGAAGCTTCACAAGAAAGGCTGAACAAATATCTAGAGACTCAACGACGTTTCTCATCTACACTTAACAGTCTGTCGCTGATATGCCGTATAAAGTTTGATAATTTTGTCAGAATTATACTGAAGAATACTAGAACCAAGATCCTGTACATTCTTCAATAAACTTTGTCGCGTTCGGATAACGAGTACTTGCTCCCTAGAGATGGCTTGAAACACGTGCAGAACCTAACGTCAACTCAGTTCACGCGGGCACAACTGGAGGTTCTACCCCTCCAGGTGCAACTTGAGAACCTGTATGACCAAATAAATGACCTCAATGCAACGTCACAGGACAACGAAGGATGGTTCCGCGCGAAATTGGTCGATATTTCGCACCATTTCCTGACTTCACCGGTACGTCAACAATGCTGTCTGATATCGGAACATTACCAAGCTCTGAAACAACTGCGAGAGATGAAAGTTATGGTTTCCCTTCAACCCGACAAAGGTTCCGGTGCAGTTATCACGAACAAGATTGATTATGAGTCTAAAGTGAAAGGTATCCTAGCGGACACACGAAAATTTCACACAGACAGTACGACTGACAATAACATTTTGATAGAGAAACAGATCTCAAGAAAGCTTCAAATCTTACTACTACATGGATACATCTCGGACCTGCAATATAGACAGATGAAGCCAACTGGAACGCACACACCACAGTTAAGAGGTGCTCCAAAAGCACACAAATGTGGTGTCCCGTTAAGACCAATCTTATGCATGGACAACTCACCGTACCACAAGCTTGCCAGATGGTCTGTTGACGTTCTACATCCCATCCGTCAGAATTTTACACCCCACTGTGTAGAAGATTCTTTTGAACTGGTACAAACCCTACAGAACGTATCGGTGAGCTCACATAAGATTTTTTCTATTGATGTTGACTCCTTATTTACAAACGTTCCCCTTCGAGAAACAGTTGACTTTTGTGCGATTTTATTTCCCATCAAAATTTACCTTTTTGTCTCCCAGTTGATTATCTCAAGGAACTTATACTTTTATGTACAGAGAATATCCGTTTTGATTTTGCAGGATCATCTTATAAGCAAGTAGATGGTGTAGCAATGGGCAGTCCATTAGGCCCAACACTTGCAGATATATTTTTAGGAATGATTAATTCAAAACTATCTGATGCTATAGGTGGTGCCAGCCTCTATAAGCGATATGTAGATGACATTTTGATTTTTACTACTAATATTAATTTTGATTCACTTTTAGACCTTTTTAATTCTGCCCATCCTAATCTTTCTGTTTCTCATGAAGAGGAAGCAAACAATAGTTGATCTTTTCTAGACATTTCACTCACTAGAAAACAGGATGACTCACTACAACGCTCAGTGCACCATAAAACTACTTGGAGCGGTCAGTACTTGCAGTTTTCTTCATTTGCACCAATCACTTATAAACGAGGTCTCGTGAGAACCCTGTTTCATACAGCCCGGGAGATCTGCACCGATGACTGCTTGCAAACAGAGGAGGAGGGATTAAAGAAAGCGTTGCTCTCGAAAGGATATCCTGAGAAGTTCATCGATGGTCACAGGCAGAAAGGACTGATCAAGACTGCCGTGAGTATGGTCCCAAAGAAGCAGGTCTTTTTGAACCTTCCTTTCAAAGGCGATCATATCACAACTGATGTAAGTCAAAAATTACAGTCTGCTCTAACTCGTACATACCCGGCGGCCGAATTGCAGTTGTTACTCACAACTAGGTGTGTAGCTCAGCTTATTCACAATCGTGTCCTACCGAAATGTTCTGTCCCACATGTAATCTATCAGTTCACTTGCAGTTGCGGTGACGTCTATATCGGCAGAACAGATCGATGTCTACGACAAAGAATGGCTGAACATATGCCTAAGTGGTTGGTGCGTGCCATGACGCAACTGGCAATAGCGACAGAA
>JTDE01002192.1:29768-50509 GCA_014338405.1 Paragonimus skrjabini miyazakii | reverse complement strand
ACAAAAAAGTTGAAGATGCGGGGGGGGGGGAAAAAAGGGGGGGGGAAAGCCTTGCTGATGTTGAATCAGCTTCGCTGACTCGGTTGAGTCCGTCGGATAGGCGATGACCTTGTTCCGAAGCAGGTGCTATATGGACAACTGAGATCAGGTAAGCGAAATTCTGGTGGTCAAAAGCGGAGATACCAGGATGCTGTGCAGGTAAGTCTTTCACGTTGTAAAATTGATTTTAGATGTTGGGAAGACTTAACGTTGAACCGGACGGCATGGAGGACTACGTTTCGGACGGGCGTCCGCGAGTTCAACGAGCAGTTATTGCGCGGCCGAGAACGAAAGCGCGTGGTACGTAAGAGAACCATCGGTACCATAGGTCGTGGTGATAAGACTATATGGCGTTGTGATGTGTGCGGCCGCGAATGCGCTGGCTGTTTGGGATTAGTAGGTCACCAGCGTACTCATAGTGCACGGTCAGCGAGGAGACGACGAGTACGCTAGGCTCAGGTATGTCATACCAGCATATCCGTTCTATTTCTAATAATGATTGCCTCGACCAAGACCATGGTCGTTGGGCAACTAATCCGCTCCTCTTTTCAGAAACTCCACTGTCTGCAGTCTTCTACTCATTCTTCTCTTGAGCTTTGTTGATGTATTTAACATGCATTTGTATACTGAAACGCTTCTTGTGTTACATTTTACATATCTTTCTTCTCCGTTTAGATCTTGTCATTGCATTCTCTCTCTCACTGTTTATTTTCCGAGAGATAAGGGTTTCCTTTCGTGCTAGCCATTCAATTGGTTAACCAGCATTGGCCGGCTGGACACAAAGGCCTCACTCACACACCTACTGGTAGCATTCCTTCGGGTTTACACCGGATACGTGGTGTGTGAGTGGAACCGCAAGTGGTGCAGCACAAGCCACTTGGGGGTGATGGTTTAAAGCGCAGGCGTCCTTTGGCTTCGGTCACTGTGACAGGCTAATCCGTTTCGGATGCCGCCAACCAATATATATGGAACTCCTGATCTTTTCTGCTACTTTGGCATGGTGTTTCGGCCTGTGTAATGTTTTGATCTGCCGGGTTATGCTTACTGGGACATCGGTCCTTGCAGGTTCAACCCTTTCAGACTGGCTAGATAGGAGCAGTCAGACAAAATGCATTTGGGCTCGTTGAGGATTATACTGGTGTGTTGTGTCATGTTTCGACATGATGTTTGTTTTTTGCTAGTCTGACTTTGTGTGTAACTTGTTCTTCTCTGCAGTAGTTTTGGTCCTAATATGTGTTGACTGTATAGGTGTGTGGCTTTCGAGGGTGTACGTAGCCATTGCAATTTGCTTGTTGCTGGCGGTCGATTATGTGATTGTGTATGTTCATGTGTGTCAACCGCTACCTTGCTTTATAGGCGTTGGAATCGAAGGCTTTGGTTGGAGACCTCAATCACTCTCCTGTCCAGATCTGAGAGTCCTGACATTATCTAAAGCCCGCACAAACATCTGCTTTATTTAGCTTCATTGTGGATGAAAACCCAAAAACAGTAAGAATGATGAGGCCCCCATGAACTTAGTATATACTGAGCTACCCTCCAAAGCGGAATATCGTGACGATGCGAACAACCCAACGAATTGTCTCTTCGTTGAAACGGACTCACAACGCCACCGACTTGAGGGTCCTTAATCAGACTCGCAGGTTACCTGTGCCTACAACGTTTTTATTAATTCTTATGTAACTGCGGAGAAGGTTAAATGGGCAGAATCGATAGATCATTGATTTCAAGAATAAAGAAACAAGTACCTATAGGTCTCAAAACCGGACACTGTAGTCACAGAGATTCATAAGCCCCCAGCTTCGTCGATCGGACGACACATCCTGTCAACTAGCCACAGCGTGGAGTTGACCTCAGCCACCACCATCATAGTTTGCCACCACAAACCACGATTCATGAAATTTGCTGAATCCGTCCTGATAAACCGGTTCAAACCTGTGTTGTGTGCATGAAAACAATTATTTGTGAACCTGAGGTTGTCATGATACAAAGTCGCAGCGAGTGTCATTCAGATGACACGATTGGACGTTTTTTTATTGTTGGTTTCTTTGTTCATACCCCCCCCCAATTACTGTAGACGTCAAGTTGAAAGTTTCCCATGTTATTGGTCGTTAGGTACTGACGAGCCAATACGAAATGCTACCAATGTTCGTCTTTTAATTGTTTTGTTCAAATTACTGAAGGGATATAACTGTTTTAAAACTGACCTTCCCCACGACAGTTTCACCATCGATTTTGCCTCTTGCAATGAACAACGGTGCTCCATCATTCGCAACACCGGCTGCGACAGCGTCCTCTGGAGCGTGACCATAAGAGTCTGGCTTCCAACGATAGATGTCACTATGCAACAAACATTACAAGAAAAATGTCGTAGCATGAGCCACATGTTTTAAACTTTGCTTTTGCATTGAAATCATCAAATACTTAAGGTCTTTAAGTAATAGTTGATGCGGGTGAGGAGAAATTAGTGTGGGAAATTGCTGTCAAAACTGAAGCTTAGCTGAAATGATACTGCTCGTCTGTTTAGGCAAACCTGAATCTGACCAAGTTGTGCGCGGCTGCTCTCTGGCAGTCTGAACTGATAAGAGTTTGGTCCAACATAACACAACACAAACTTAGTCAAACAGACGCACATACACTCAGAGATCGAATTAGTCATCCTAGGGCCCACAAATCTGACTTGCCTTCGGTGCAATGAAAGTACCGATTCGAAAACCGCTATCGACACTTATAATCTCTGTAGTCCTAGAGAAGTCAGTTTACGAACAATCACAATGTGTGTATAGGATACGCTAGGCCCCTTACGCCGTCTCGTCCCCCAGTTCAACCAGTACTCATATATATCAACACGTTATTTTAGTTAGTAGTCAATTAACCAAATCACGCATGGTGCGAATGATTTTCGCTGACCCAAAATAAACAGGACAAAGCAGGTTTCCAGAAAACGAAGCATCTCAACCTAGAAAGCATTTTTGAGCGAGCTGTCCACGCCGATCTCGATAGCGCAACAAATTGCCTTTAACACGGATAAAATGATCAACTAAGATATGTCGACAGGATGTAGAACAACACGGCTCGGTAACGAAGCCATAAAACTGGGAGGTGTCAAGCGACGCTTATTGTTTTCACAACATGATTATAATACATCACGCACAGTTAACAAATGACGCAATAAACCTAAAAACTACATCACATGTCTCAGATTCTGCGGGAAAATGGATAGGTTTTGGTCATACTATTAGTGGTTTGTGTATCTGCTTCGTTCATGAATGCAGCTTTTTATTAGCTATTGGTTGGTGAGAAAATTGTGTTGATGACATAGTCCGTTAGGGAAATATCGTAGTTTTGCTTTGTCTATTTGCACTCACTGGCGCACGCTGGTTCCCAGTCCAGCACTGTGGTCAGCAATGTTTAAGTAACAGTTTGAATAAGATCCACACAATAGTACATTTATTCCTTGCATTTTCAAAACGACTGGAAGTTTAGGTTAATTTGCTTAGAATTTGAATAAAACTGTGAGCTAACCTTGGCATAGTGGTGAGTCACGTACTCGCTAAGTAACGTTGAGAAACAAATAAATCAAGCGACATCACACGACTTACCAGTCACGACAATGAACGGCCGTATTACACAAAACCTCATATCTAGTCTTTCCGTGTTCCTGACCTGCGTAGCACACGTACGCACACCCGTGAGCGGGAATAACTTTACCGGGCATGTACTCATCGGCATGCTGCGCACGGCAAACGTAAACTCCGGGCCCTGCCTCGATCGCGTTTTCGGGTGCACGGCCTTCCTTATCGGGAACCCACGACAAGGTCATCTGATATCCGTTACCGCATCTGGCCATTATGTTGCTGGAAGATGAACTCAAATTCGGATAAATCCAAAATAAAATTTGGGTGCATTACGAATCACGAATGTTTGTACATTCGCTCGAAAACTTATCATGGAGTGAGACGGTCTATCTGATATTGTGATTAACTTCATCATCGAGCCTCGACGCTTGCCAGTAATATAACAGCACTGTTTTTTATCTGATTTACTTCTAAATCAGGTAAGTTTTACAGTCATTCTTTTTTCTTTGTGATTAGAATAGTCAGAAGACACAAATTAGGATGTGAATTCATTTCGCACACTCCCGTCAATCGTACACTTGCGACTAGCATGGAAATAAAACAATAATGTTTAAATGAAACAGTTAAAAGTACAAATCGGGCTGGATCGTGAGTGATACTCCCGGGTAAACTTATGGCAAGAAATGAGTGATAGTCAATTGTTTTTTATGTGCACTGAACTGGCTGTCGATTGCCGATCAACAAAGTTTCGACATACTCGAGAATTCAGGAGTTGTGATCATTCATCAGAACCTTAAACAAAGACGCGATATTGACAATGTGACTTGGGGTTGATAAGTACCTTGTAATGAAAGAAGCAACTTTTTGTCTCCGTTGAGCGGCATTCACTAGCGGGTGAGTTAATGTTACTCTAAACCACTATGGGATACGCTGTTCCTTGGTTCTGGTCACCAGCATCCTTTCTGCTGGGAAACTGATAGATACAATGACTTTGTTTTTTCACCGGCAGTAGAGGTAACCTAGTCGTTTGTGAGGATAGGACAAGTTTTGTTGCATTATACTCATGTTTCAACGCGGCATTGATAACCTTCATAAAGGTGTTCAACAAATTGTCACTATTGAAGATGAGTTTGATGTAGATAGGTTTTTTAAGTACTTCCTCAGTTCCGCTTTCCGAAGAGTAAGTTTACTTCACTTCCGGATGAAATGTTCTGGGAGGTTATTACCACAAAATACTCCAGTGTTCCGGAAACCAACAGGAAAGGAACAATAAATGAATTTCATGAGTTTTGTTCATGTTGCAATATAAAAGGTCACTATTTTACGCACACTGTTTTACAGAAAGTAAACAATTTGCTCTCAGGGTAAATTACAAACTGAGCAGACAGTGTTGTAAGTTGCTGAGTGCACTCCACTTAGTGCCGACAGAAATCCTGGGATTTAGTAAAGTCATTTGTAATGAGCCGTTAAAAAGAAACTCTAGATGAATATCATAGAGATCATGATCAGATTGTCTAAATTGGAGAGAGGGAATGGAAAGGCAGTTGAACGATGTTCATATTGTACGCCCACCTCATAAACTGTGGAACTTCATTCATCTGCTCAATCAATGTAGAGGTTGTAGTATCAGTAGGCGAAAAAGTACAGTAAGACATCACTTATTTATAAAAATGGTGTCCCTACTCAATTAAATGGGCAAGTTAAAATCGGCTGTGAGATGCAGACAGTGGAATAGAAAGAGGCTGACTGAAATGTCCATCTGAATGCGAAGAATGCGATCAAATGTGAGTGATATTCAACTTGAAATTAACCAAATCCCCTACTACTCATCAGGAATAAGAGTTTGTAATACGACCTACGTCTGGGATAATCACCATCCTATTTAAAATGTACAGGACGTGATTTACGGTCTATACGTTTATTGTAACTCATGTCAAATGTTAAATTTTGGACTACCGTGCTCTCATGTGTTCACAATAAGAGTGATTTATGAATAATCTGTGTCAGATTGCAAATGACTCATAACTCCCAACAAGAATAACTCCTCGTAAACAGAATGCATCACACAATATGTGGTTTCCTAAGTGTTATATTTTATCTACTGGGAACCTGTGGGCTTATGGTTGCAATCCCTTAAGGTTCAGTGGTCAACGTTGAACATGACTGACAAGTCGTATACAGCACACATGACACAAGTGGTCATTCTATCCATAGCCCACATTCTTTACATTCGTTGACATAGCAAAATCTGAAAACTCCCACTTGCTAACATCCCATGTCATATTTGTAAATCCTATTCAACTATGGCACTTCGACTGAGTGCGACTTAGATGAATAGGATGCCAGACTTAACCGTTGTCAGGAGGCATATTGGTGCAGACCAGTTTTTCAAGACCGGTTGCCACTTATCAGTATAATTGTTTATATAAGTCTATTAATGCGGTAAAGTTCGCGACCACTTTTTGCAGTTGTTGCTTCGCTCTCCTTCCTACTATCAAGATTTCTCTGTTAGTTCAAACCGAAGGAACATTACGGTCCTGGCTATCTTCAAACACTATCCAATTGGTCTCCTAGAGAACAGGTTGAAATTCGTCGCACCAATCCAGCAAATGAACCTCAAATTTGCGTATCATTCCATCAGTAAATGAATTTGTAAACAATATCACACTTCACTGTATCCAACCGTACGCCAGTCGTCACTTTTTTCAAATACTCAGATAATACGTCTACGTGTTTCAGGACGAATGTGTGAGTATTTGCAGCCTTCATTCATATATACCAATGTAATAATAGAATAGATATTTTTCTCACAATACAACTCGAACTTTATCCTTGGGTTCAAAGCTCACTATCAATGGACGTGGAATCTACAGACACATTTAACTGTCAACCGTTTAACAATCAAAACAGCCAGTATCTTCACCGTCTGATGAATTGTGAGGGACCGGATCGGAAGTTTTGTGTTCAGTTTTGACCGATGTCCCCGTTCTGACTGGGCATAGTGAATAGCATCCTAAATAGCTTATGAAGTTTTCACGGTAAAAGTAACCAATCTGAAGTTTGTTAGGTAAGATAGGCCATTTCTTTGCAGTACGCCGTCTACTTCACGGATCAGACTTGGAATTACTGATAAATCAAACCGAGTGACCTCCGTAGTGTTACGTCTTGAAAAGAAACAGATATGTAAAAAGGTATAGCTCACAGAGTGGCCACTTTAAGACCCACGGTCACAAACTGAAATGTCCTGTCCGCTTGCTGGTGTTAGTTACTGTCATGCTATTGGACGACTGACTGACCGTCGTCTACCTCACTAATCACATTCTCACTATATGGTGACCTACCCAGACCAGTCACACTTATTTTGCTCCTGATATGACAGCTATATCCGAACCTGTACAGACAGGCAGCTTCTGCCAACTCTCTTATTTGACACTGATAACCAGACCCCATCACCTGATGGGACAATCGCCACGCATACGCACATTTGGGCCAATGATCGTTTATATGATAGTGGGATCAGCAGAAATTTCAGCCTACTGAATGAACTCAAGCCCATTTCTCTAAGCTCTAGGAAGCCAAACCGACAAGTCAAACTTTCGTGGTTGAACTGGACATGTAACCGAAACTGTCTTCTGGAAGTTGTTAACCGAAATACGTCAAATGATAGGCCATTTTCCTGACAATCGTTAATGTTTTGTATTGCGTATATAGGATTTGAATAACGATAAGAACATTCGCTAGCCTTCATCGATGTCTATGCTTTACATGACAGTTATACACAGACTCACCAAATGGAACTGAGCGAAGATATAGATAATTTACCGTTCTATTCAATATCACACGCGTTTATATATTTACGTGTGTGTGTATACATAATACCCTATT
This sequence comes from Paragonimus skrjabini miyazakii, assembly GCA_014338405.1. Taxonomy (NCBI): domain Eukaryota; kingdom Metazoa; phylum Platyhelminthes; class Trematoda; order Plagiorchiida; family Troglotrematidae; genus Paragonimus; species Paragonimus skrjabini miyazakii. Next base: position 43,010 of record JTDE01002192.1, on the reverse strand, counting down.
AGTTTATGTGTTACTAACAGCCCCAACACATACCGTTGTCTTTTCAATATGGCAACCGTACTGTAGGTTGCCAAGACAATACATGTTTATTGAACCAATGGCCGTTAGTACTATCGACCAAGGGGTGACTGTAAAACAGTTTAGCTAAATGTAACACAAGCTGAATATCACACCTACAATGGGTATATGAGAGAAGGACAGTGAACACGTAGATCTTTAGTTCGTTGAGGTATGGGAACAACACGCAACTGAATACCAGTCAGAAACATCACAAACACATGTCAAACCGGTATGGTTACTTGTTGTAACCCAGTCACATGTCAACACATCCCTCATAATCGGGTGACTGTTAATTGTGGGTGAATTTGGCGGGAACCGCCAGTCTTGACTTGTGACTTGCCCGATTGGAACTCAGTCAGAGTAACTTGCATTTTCAGATCGAAGAGTGAACTCAGGAATCGTTGCAATTAGACAACTATGTTGATCCTCAGTTCAAAGATATCAAAGTAGTCAAGACCTAACCCTCTCAGCAGAGAACTGACTCACAATGACCTCTGAGTGGTGCATGGACTGTCTAAACGTCTAGAGGAAGTAAGAATATCAATCTTGCTAGCTGCAGTCGATAACCTTATTGTTCTGAGGTTTGAGTCACTAGGCGACCAAATTTTTGTGAACCTAACCAGCATCATCCGTCCTTGCTGCGAACGAGATGAAAGAGCTTGACAGCCACACGTTTTGCGAACGACGGAATGCTTGTCCAGCTTCTAGAAAGCTAGCAATTCTATCATACGTCAACAACACTTCTTAGGTGGACCTACTAGGCTGATCTCGTCAAGTCTACTGCATAACGACGAACGTTCTAGATAAATCAATTCGCTAGTACCAACCCCTAACAGGTTCTAAACTATCTGAAGGAAGCCCGTATGTGACTAACAACCAACTGATGATGCTCAATCACATTGCTGCTAAAAACGGTAAAATTATGGAGAAAGCTGCGTGTTCCATTCTTAAATAAAGATGTGACTATTTTGCATTCAACATTTAATAGATAGCCACAGGACTACTCTCATACTCACGTTGAAGCTAAAAGGCCGGTAGCAGTTGACATTATGGCTCGCAAGTGACTGCATAACACGTGGTTATTTGTTGTCATAAAGATCAGACAACATACAGTTTGGAACACAATCTGTTTCAAATCGAACTGATGTATACGCACAGAATTTCTTCGGAAGTAAGTGTTTCGACAATTAATCCGAACCCCCTTATGTCTGTTCCACCCTTCAGTCATAACTGGCAGCATCACAGTGCAGCAAAAAAGCGTCCAATAAAACATAATCTTTATTGTCCAACTCGCTAGTTAACATGCTACACGCCCGCTTGCGTTTATGAGTCAGAATTCCAGTCCACAACACACTTTGGCTTCCGTTCACACGTCATGTGCACTTCTACTCGGTTTATGTATATGATCGATGCCTTCTATCGGGGGATTTTCCGTCTTGTTCACATATTGCTTACTGTTGTACGATGAACTGAGATTTCTGTACTTGCTCATGTTGTTGTTGTCTTTGCAATAACCCGTTTTACTAGTCCATTAACATTCTGTTAAGCGACAAACAACAGTTTGGCGACAAGAGTAACATATAGATTTCTTCAGTACACTTTCCTCATTTCAAAACTTACCCAGTGTGAAGCCTATTGCCGAGCAGCGATTACATTGGAAGACTACTTTTGCAAATGATGTTCATCTGCTTACTGTGACCAGTAATGACCAAAATGTGGACAGTACCTCGATCAGGGATGACAACGGCACTTTGAAAATTTACGATTACATACCGAACATAATTTATCTTCAGTGTTAGAGTCATTAAAGAGCATAGATGGAGGACGACAACATTCATTTACAATATACTATAAATTACCTACAGTACGTCAACGTGTTTTTGAATCTGTCGCGGCTTCTGTTGGCTTTTTCAGATTGTACCTACGGACAGATCTTACAGTATGGTATCGAACAAGTAATGCTTATCCAAGTAATTATTGCCTGAGTTTATGACGTAAAAGTGCGTGAGCGATTGCATGGGAGAAAGTTTGTGATATCGTGCGCCAGCATGCTAAAATTTGGTCAAGGAACTTGCGAAAATTTCCTCTATGGAAGCTATATTAAACACTGATGTTAGACTTGTGTGGCACAGGTCAAATATAGTAAGGAGGTTTGTTGCTATCGTTTTGGCGGTTATCACTAAAAACCGACTGTGACTACAATTGAATTCGATTTGTCGATTCTGCCAGAAGAAAGGTCAAATTCAGTAGGTGTTTTTTCACTCTTAATGCTTTCAAATTGTCTACTTCTAGATCAACTAATCCGATCGACCAGAAATTGAATATTCAGTGGATTAACAACACAGCACTCAATCACAGCTTCAGAACAACGTCAGACGCACTATTTCTTGTCTCCGTAGATATGAACGGACAAGTTATATTCTAGCTCAATACTGGATAGGCCATTACACCACTGCGATCGAATACCTTGTCACATCCTCCAGAGAGAGAGTAATAAAAGTTCGTTTGCGATTTTTTACCAACCAAATGGTACATTTTATCGGTACCTTTCTTGTCTGTATGTTCCATAACAATTACGTAAATCATTTACGTATTCATGTGACAAAGGGATCGGGTTCAAATGCATTTGGTTGACACTAGATAAAACATCGTCCTAAAACTCTGTTAAGTGTTATTACGATTGAAGCTCAATCAAGATTACATACAATTTTGAATGCACAATATGAATTTGTTTGATCAGACAAAGTTCCAAAAGTTTCACACTTATGCCACACATTTCCTGCTCTCAACGAAAACAATACTGAAGTTCTGGAAGGCCTGGATCATGACGTACACTCTTCGTGATAAGGTTGGAAATGAAGTATGCCAGCTCCAAAAAGAAGTTGCAATTGAACCTGCATACCTACAGTAGACTGGTAAGACCGGTGTTAGAATTGGATGTCTAAGGATAGGCACATGGGGGAAGAAGAGACATAGTTATTCTGGCGACTATAAACACTGAATCACAACAGTTTTCAGGTTGTTTCAGTTCAGATTCCCAGGGTACTACATCTAAAGGGGCAGGTTAGCTCGACATTTGATGAGGCTAACTTAAGAAGTTCTCACTGTTGCGACAATAATAGAGATTTACACGAACATCATAGATACAACTCAACGTACAGGAAGAATAATGTCAATAACCCGAGTGATTAAATTTCACGTCAGGAAACATGATTGTCCACATTTCAACCTCCTGATTGGACGTATCATCTGTTGTATGTGCTCTGACACGCTCTTGTAACGGGAAAAGAAACAGCAAACGAAACGTAGTTCATGTGGGATTTTGATTGGACGTGATATTTCCAATGTGCCAATATTGTCGGTAGTCAGTGCACACTTACTATTTGTGTCTATAAACAACCGTAGTTAGCCACATACACGATTACAGGCTAACAGTCGACTAGTGATGTGAACTTCAGAACAGACTTAGTTGTGTAAGCTCTAGGTGTCGGTTGGATTCGAATAATGATATAAAATGTTATGTAATTGGTCCGATGATGAATAACCGAAAACAGATTGTTCGCCAAAACACCTTTTTACTTCTAATGAACTCATGGGGCTATTCGAATCGTTGAAACATGTTTTAGTACATCACCGCAGAACATTTGTTGTTAGGGTTCTGGTTACGTGAGCGGAAATGAATAAAATTGTTTCTTCAACTATACTCGCCAAAATGGGTTACAGGAGCAAAAGTATAGTGGTCACTTTCTTACTCCAACCATAGTACCGTTGGTCACCATCACATTCCCAATCTCATTCTCCTATTAACTCTGGGCTGGCTACGTGAGTTTGATCTTAATCAGTATGGCTGTAATTAGGGTCGTGGTTACTGTACCAAACAGATATCAAATGGAATCAAAACTTGTGTGGGGACAGAAAGGGTGAAGTGAGTGCTGAGTTAGCACAGTAGTGAGACAACAAATGTGAGTTGATGGAAAAGGGTGAATATTGAAGGTCGTCTTTTTAAAAATCTGAAACAGTTGGTTCCCTTCATAAATTTGAACATAGCAGTAGGAAGACGGATACTGGTAGATGCTAGCATTTCTTATTGCCTCTTCAGTAGCAAATAACAATAACTAGGAACATGTATATGACACTATTGGGGTGGGGGTGAAGAAATAAAATATCAAATAAGGTGGAGAGCAACAATGTAAAACGATTAAGTCCATGAGAGACTAAGCCTTACATATAATTATTTTTGTACACACAATACTGGCTTGGGACGATTAATCGTGACCGCCTCAGCGAAACGCAGGAAACGCGGATTAACGTCGCGTGTTATAATTCGGCATGTTGATTCGGGATTAATCCGGCGACCGGTGACCCATCGTAGGGATGATGGATTAGTAAGAAGTTGTGTATATCAAAAGCCCACCTGGACTGGTAAGTACACTTACTTCACAAGCTTTGCATCATTGAAGATAAAGCGAAAATTGACCAGAACATTGTTTACGCGGGTTAAACGCATTTGTTCATCAGGAAGTTTGGTTGTTGAACTTTGACTGTTACAACCACGCTGCAAGATAATGGGTATCCGTTGAGATTTGTCCGTAGACACAGCCATCAGCGTAAAGCTGTAGACAAGGTTTCCACGGTTGAGAAGAGGAAAGTCTACATTGAAGTACCATTCACTTCGAACCACGAAAAGTCTCGTCGAATTCAGTAGGCGAGCATATAGTGCGGCTGAAATCGTAGTGCTTCTTGTCGAAAGGGGCCGACTGGAAACTCTAAGGAGTGCGACAGCTGCAATCAAATGTGAGTGATGTTCAACTTGAACTCGTTGTCGTTGATCTAACTCTTGAGCTACCATCACCTTCTGTTAAGGGAGAAGAACCTATTGGCGCCAACTTACACTGTAGTTCACAGTTTGTGTGTAACTGTGGCGTGAGTTACATCGGCAGAACCGATAGATGCGTAACCTCTAGGGTGAAGGAACTTCTGCTGAAAAGGGTTCAGGATGTGACTGCACAGTCTACTTCCTATGTCCCGGAATCATGCAAACTCCGACTTTCTCCGTTGCCAGACACATATTGGCCACCGGTCACCGGATTAATTTCCAATCAACATGCCGAATCATAATACGCGACGTTAATCCGCGTTTCCTGCGTTTCGCTGAGGCGGTCGCGATTAGTTGTCTCAAGCCAGTATTGTGTGTGCAAAAACAAAGCAGAAGCCCTGACTTTTCACGGTTAGGTCTCATCTAAACTCATAAATCTGTTAAATTACTCATCAGTAATCATATGTAAGACTTAGACTCTCATGGACCTAATCGTTTTGCGTTGTTGTTCTCCACCTAATTTGCTATTTTATTTTCTTCACCCCTCACCCTAATAGTGTCATATATATGTTCCTGGTTATTGTTATTTGGTACTGAAGAGGCAATAAGAAATGCTAGCATTTACCAGTATCCGTCTTCTTACTGCTGTGTTCAAGTATTGGAGGTGTTTACGGTGGCTATCCAGCACAATCGGCGAAAGCTGTAATTCGCCCCCTATTTTAATACTGCTGATTGCGTAGAACTCTATTTGTAATATGTAGTGTTTGCTTTCATGTGACATGGTAACATGCGTGTGCAATGGAAACACATGTGGTTCGCGACATCCGTCTTATGAGTGGTCTGCCACAGTGCCGGAACCAAAGGACACTTGAGCGTAACCACAACCATAAATGGCTTGAGCTGCATCACTTGAGGTTCCACTCACACATCCGATACCCCAAAGAGTATTATCGTATGTGTGGAGGCCTGTGTAGTTTAGCCAGCCGATGATGGTTGCGTACATATATACATACGTGCGCACAAACATAACCTTTTAATCCTCATTAACAAACATCTATCAATATGCACATACTGCCAGTTAACTAGTGCACACAACTCATACATGACCACAGACAATCTCCAAAACATGCACTCAAACAATCTGTGAAATAGAAACGAAACCTATATTCACTCTATTTTCCACTGGCAAACTATGGAACGTGTCCTAGTGGACGCAGTCTAAGGCCGGAATAAAGGCATTACCAGTGCCCCGACTCATCCCAGGCATTAATTATCTTATGGGAGATAACTTTTACACATGCAGATGTAATTCTGGATTTCAATGGTTTATAATGGTGTTCTTTCAAGTTCATCATGTCATGCAATCGAACCAACTGTTCTCCTTCAAAATGTGGTTTGAATGTCTGTTGCACCTGACGCATATGATGCATCTTGCAACGCTAGAACCCGCTTTTGGGGCATATAGGTATTTGAGAATGAAACTTGTTCTGTCGCTAAAAACCCCGCATTTTTCTAACGAACAATAAAATTTCTTCTTCTGCCACTTGTACAGTGAATCTCCAAGGTCAGTCAAGCATATGCAGGTGGCATAGTTTTGTTGCGTGCGTTTTAAGATGAACACTGTAAATGTTAACGTGGTCGAAACACCTGTCCACCACTTCGCTAGCTGTCATTAAGACCAAGTGTTTGGTCGCTGTACTATACTTGTACTCATTTCAAAAAGCCATCTTCCTGAGTTATTTTTTCTTGGGTTGTTTCACTTTCCAAATAAAGAATTAGTTTAAAACTTCAAGAAACTTTCCCGATGAATGTTATGTAAATGAACATTTGGGGAAAAGTGGCCACTGTCATTGACAATGTATTACTCTTATGGTAAATCGGTGAATTTGTCGAAATATGGCGTTACACCTGATGACATTGGACTTCGCTACACCAGCTGTAAGAACTGGCATTCTACTCAGTAGAATACCTTCTGTTAGAACGCGGAACATTCAATGGATCAAATAATGCCCACTTGTCTATGCTTCATAATGAACATGCTAGTTACAATAGCGGAAGTCATTTTCGAATCTGCTCCAGTAGCACTATGCAGTAGTATGCTTTTCTATAGTGAGTTCAATTTAACAAACCTCCACAAATGGGTAAGCGTCTGGAAGTTCTATATGGTGATGCATTGTTTCGGTTATCATTTTTCCCATTATAATATATATACTACTTGTGAGTAACAAACGACTGCTAACAGAAATGCAGATATGGTCACATTGTTAATGCCATGCCGGCAGACTTGATCCCGCAACATTCGTTTGTGCATTCAGGAGGCAGCTAGACGTTTGGCTTGTTCTTAGACGACCACTGACAGTCGGCTACTCATATGCATGTGCTCATTCAGTTGCATCACTGCTGGTGCTGTGATTAAATGTGAATGATCAATGAAGCTAAAGTTTGGTTGGTTGGAACACGAATGTTGTCCGGTCAACTTGTTGAATTCGTGCATCTAGTAATCGTTCGTCTGTTTCACGTTCAAGAATGATGTGTTTGCCACTGAAAACAATGTACGAAATGGTTTCATCTCACCAAATTCATTTTCTTAATCCTGTACTTAAATTTAGAGGAAGCCTTTTCTAAATTATCAAAACTGCCTAACTACTCATTAGTAATAAAATTTAATTGCCCAACAGCGGCGTTGGTGAATTCCAGCGTGAACTGGTTTGAGAAATTCTGATGCGGCAGTCGATCTTCTATATTATTTTGTGGATTCCATATGAGACAGTGAGACAAGGGGGTAACAGAGTGCAGATGTGAAGTTTCACAGCCACCGGTGTACCTGAACTAATCGCTAAGATTAGTTCCTATTTCCCTTCTCGAAGTTGGCGTGCACACTCTGTGGGACACATTCAGTGGAAATCCAAAACCCCATGTTCCGGAATCCGTCAGGTGCCTAGTGTTTGAACATTTTCACTCACTGTGCAAACTAGGAAGCCGCGTCACAATCACTGATACGCTGAACCGATTTATTTTGTGCACGATACCCTCGCACCCTTGGTTATTTTTTGTATCAGGTTTGTGTGACATCAAGTAACCTACTCAACATTCTGGATTCTTATGTTGGATTTGCAGTAGGGTCCTGTGTTTCATAGGCGCACTCATTCAGTATATCAGTTATGTGGTGACAAAATTGAAGGTTAGTTGACTCTTGACATGATGACTCGAATTCGATTTAGCCGGACATAGTGGACATAATTTCCCTTGGTGGTTTGAATGGTGACAGAAACAACCGACGGTAAACTGATCCGGATAGAAGACCCTCACTGGGAATCTTATCTAACTAGTGGGAGATATGAACGGAACACTGTTGAAACAACGTGATGTTGGCATTTGCTAGAACCACAGCTTGTTGTGTGGTAATGAAACCGGAATATATAATTTGGTAACTGAACGTTGCATCTAGGATCATATGCATAAATAAAAACCACAAATGGGGAAATTTAATGTGTTCTCACTTTCTGCAAAAATCAGGTGCGATGTCGATATTGTTGACGAGATGTCCAAGGTGTTTAAGGGAAAAGTGGTTGGGTGGAAGAGACCGTTGGGGTATGGGAAGACCTGCTCAATGCAACCATCCTGAACACAAGGGTGTGTCACAAGAAAAGTGTGGGCATTGAGCTGACTCAAAAAGACATCATTGTGAATCCGATGAATGAAGTCAGGGAATAATCTTAAAGGGCAGTTGAATTTCCCTTATATAATAGCGCAACATGAGTGGATGATCTGTACTCATGGAGAGAGAGGCGTTGAATGTGTAGGTGTCGTAACATGCACTCTGTGATGGATATCGTTGTAGTGGGGATGAGCGATCGTGCTACACTACGCACACCATACCACTGCTATTCAGTAGTGGGTGCCAAGGCATAGATATTGACATTGAAGTAATCGCAAAAAAATAAAAGAAGAAACATCAGGGTGCAGCATCGCCCAAAATGGTTCTTGGTACGTAAGGGAACGTAAAGGAACTGAGCATTGGAGTGTTTGGCAACGGTGACCATCTGGGCCCAGTACCGTATGCAGATGAGTGTTTTGTTTGTTGTCTTGTTGAAACGCATAACTCACGTGATGATTTCCTGAATGAATAACCCTTATACCATCCGCGTTCTTGGCTCACAACACTGTAACTTACGGTAACTAGAGGTGATGCACATCACCCAGTGTCAACATGACAAAACCCACGTAAGCACTGTAGTTTATATAAATCATATGTTGATTTTTTCATTTCATCCGTTGTTCATTCCGACCTACCTGAATTGTTGTTGAACTGGTGGTCGATGTTTTGCATTATTAATACCGTGGCCTCCTGGGCATTTGACACAGAGAAACATTTTGAGGAGTTTTTGATTTACTAGTATCAACCCTTAATATTGATCGATTACCTGTAATAATTTCCAACCCAATTTTTGGTAAGCAGTATTTATAGAATGAATATCATTCTTAATTGATTGTATCTCTCTCATTCGCATAGGTTTTCCTGCTAATCCCTTTCGAAACACCGTACTTGACTTGTGTTTCGTTCTCGTGAGTGCTCGTCAGTGGATTATATTCTAGTCACGACCAGGATTTGAGTTCCGGCTACGTCTTCATGTTGGTCACTGAGTTTCTGATCTCACACTGGGTATGTCGGGATTGTCATATGCAAACTTTCAATCGTATTCACTTGTAAGTGGTGTTCAGTTTGCTCGATCGCATCGAGCAAAGACACAGTAACTGTCCCGTTACCTTCAATGGATTACCTCACCAGTATTTCTTGTAAATCCCAAAGTAACTGTGTGGTTTGTTCCACGAAAAAGGAATTACGGAAGATTGACTTGCGTAGTATTCAGCGAAAACTATATAGCACGAAGTGTGGCAAAAAGGTTTTCGTTAAAATCACATCAGACTGATGCAGTTATAGAATATCAAAATGAAACCGGTTCACTGCAAGGCTCAAGGTTGTTCAAAACTCGTACTAACATCTCACTGTCTAATGTTTATCACAACTACTGGGTGCGTCGGCAGTGGCCGATGTTTTCTAGCGGACGAATTGTAATCGATTCGGTATAACTTTACGCATAAATGAAAACGATTGACCTACACTAATTCGGTGATTGCTCTCAGTCAAGTGATCTGTAGTTGCACTTGTAACTATGTTTCTCTCACCTGTCCGCATTCCTGCTCGGTGATGCTCTCTGGTTCTTGCAGACAAGTGACCGGTAGTACGACCCACGAACTTCGCCGAACCATCGCAGCCGAACAAGTAAATCATCACAGATGAGTTGTGAGCAGACAGTTCGCCCTGTTGATTCAGAGCGATAAATTGGGTACTGTTGAGTGAAGTTGTCAGTGAAATTTCACTAGACACTGTGTTGAGAGAACTGGTAAGATGACGTGTCAGTGCTCCAACAAATGTTCTCATTTGAGATCGCACTTGCAGGAAAATGAACTTTCTTCAAAACCTAGGAACGGTTCCTGGTAATTGAGCAAATTTCGTGTTCGATCACGGAGTTATCTGTGGAGGTTCCGAGGTGCAAAGTCTAATTCGTGATCCAAAGCGTTTACCGAGTGAAGACTTCTAACTCTGTCTACCAGCAACTTGACCACGTATCGTCTGTATTTCACGCTGGTAAAATCAAATGGTCTGACCAGATATACTTGCAATAGACATCTCGTTTCTAACTTCCATCAGTTCTTCTAATCAGAGGCAATCCAGAAAACCGAGAGTGTTTTCTGACGTCAGTTCTGAACTGAAACTCATTAACAAATGTGTTCACGTGAACTTTTTGGAATTGTCTACCACGTTCATAGTCTGATTCGTTTTGGCCAATATATCACCAATTTATTATTAACATATATGTCGAGTATTTATTACATACTTGGCGAAGTGGTTTGTCCTTTATATTACTCCAGTAAACTCTGATTTTTTGCAGTTCTTTAACAGATGGGTAGTTATCAATACAAATCTTCTTTCGTATGAGACGAAGGCACCGTCACTGATTCTCTGTACATATGGTTTGAGAGTGGAAGTGATCGTACATAAACACTTAGGACAGTCTTGCCATCAGCAGTAGCTATTTTGGGGGAACACGATTAGCGGGTTGCAGTTTGCAGGCCATCTGTATGAACATTAACCATTTTATTTGCAAATATGTATTTTCGAATTTTTCTACAAGGCAAACACTCATTACCATCTTCCGACCGTATCCGGTCAGATTGATCTCGAAAAACTAAGTCAAATTATTTTGAGTCGCATGTGCCACCAAATATGTGGTTCAACCGACAAAAACCCAAAAGGTTGACCTCTGTCTCCGCGCTTATTTCAACAATTTCACAAACAAATTAGGTGGCGCGGACGTCGACTCAGATAAGGATAGCGATACGAACACGAAAATGATGCGATTAGGCTGATTTCCTAGAACGTAATTGTTGTGTCCAATCGAATGCAAGTGAGCCATGCAGTTGGCCAATCAGATTGCTCTGGCCTTTAAGTGATCGATGACAGTTGCGGGTATCGGCTGCCCGTGCCGCGTGAACTGAGAGTTTTCCCTAAAGTATCATGAATCAGTTGCTCTAATAAAGCTTACTTACTACTGGTATTTTCCATCGTTCTTGAACACAACACTAATCTTCACATAACTGAAAGATTTTGTGAGTGGGCTGAAAAGTGGGATCGTTCACTGTAGTTCTCATCAAACGTCAGTATACTAATGTCACATGTATTCTCAGCAATAAAGATGATTCTCGAATCGTACAGTTTAGTGGGATGGTGTACTGTTAGTACATCGGCGACCGAGAGAGTGAGAATGAATGTAGCAGTTACGATAACGTTTTACCCTATTCGACGATAGGCAGGAAACATAGATGCAATCCTTTACTTCAAATGGTCGGTAACATATAATCTGACTCTTCAAGGTTACTCGGAAATCGTATGGTCTATTACGTCTTTTAATCATCCACCTGTCTGATCTATGTGACTCACCGACTCCCATCAGTCCCGCTGGGATATAAGCGCCTGAAAAATGAGATCAAATGCAAGTTTACTTCTTTAGGACTCTCACAGACTGTGCCCAGTTGCAACTTTCATTACCAGCAAATTGACTTCTATGCCAGTGAAGTTTCTGTTTAAATCACGTCGTCCGTCTGTGAATTTAACGTGAGAGCTTCACAATAACAGTTAAGACTAAATTGCACCCTCACCAGTGGCAAGGGCAGGATTAACAACTTACGAATCATCGTCTCAGTTAGTTGTGCTGATCACACCTGAGGTACTAAATGAGATACACGTAGTCCCTGCTTGTAAACTGTTCTACATAGTAGACAAGGTTTTGAAGGGAATGTCTAAGACGAAGGATTGTCATTTTTGACATATGCAGCCCCTCATCCACCTCATCATTCGTTACGGAATGTACATTTTTCTGTTCTAACTAATCTCAAGTGTAAATCAGCTGAACCGGTGAATTGAATAGAACACTCTTCCGACAGCCCGGTTGACTAATTCGAAATAATCTGACACAATCTACCATAACAGTCTCATCAGTATAGATTGTCATGCGTACACACACATATTCAGAACGCCAAACCGAACTTCGGGCGGCTTAAACATCACAAACATTGTATTGAAGTGAACGCAGAATCAAACACTCACTTTGACTATTAGTCAAAGTCTGATCGTTGAGCTACGCGTAACAAGAAAACGGATCCCAAAATTGAAAACAAGATTGAATCTAAACATTTCTACCTCAATCGTTCACGACGATAGTCTCATCCAAAAATTCAATGGTTCCCCAACGAGATAGACCAGATCAAATTTGAGCTGTCACGCGGGTAGGCCAGGACAAGAGTGGCTCCTCAAGCCGCGGACATTTAATGACACATCAGTTCAATAAAACAAAACGTAATGGGTAACCTTGTGAGAACAAGTATCAGGTTAGTGAGAAAAATAGGGAATGCAAACAGTGGGGACAAATATTCTCAGTTCAGGGACCAACAAACTTACACTCACTTTCTGTAAGCTGCGGAACGCCTACAGCAAGTTTGCTGCACTATAATTGAGTACACTTTCCCTCACTTCCTTCGAAATTGCCCACATTTGCAATTAACTTGTTTCCGAACCATCCTTAAATCAAAACCGATTATCGTTATATATTTACTTCCTAGACTAGGCGTTCACAGGTTCAAACATTCCATAAGCCACATTAATCATCAGAATAATAATGTGTCAACCCGAAATCCACGTGGTCATGTGAAAAATGTTCCACACTGAAGATCAAGCACGTGCTGGCATGGCTACGAACAGAACACTAAATATATGTACACCCAGGACCGACCATGGAAACCGTGTC
>JTDE01002191.1:87994-109348 GCA_014338405.1 Paragonimus skrjabini miyazakii | reverse complement strand
TTCCGGATACTGGTAATTTGGAATATTGTGGTGGTCATCTCGAACACTTGTGAACACCTTCCTGTGAGTCAAACCCTTTCGATTACCATAACTTGCTAGAACTTTGTAAATATTTTGTCTCATTCATTCATTTTGTTATCATCGATAGCCTAGTGAGGTACGCTCGAATTTACCCAGTCTATTCAGTAACTAGTCCTGACCACTACACACCTAGTCATTTAAATGCTTGTTTGAATTCGCATGGTCGATGGAGTTCCCGAGGAAATCTGTCTTCTTTAGCGACTAGTACGCCTTTAATTGCTACTGAGTGGACTGGAGCCCATTTCACGGTTTTCCTTTCTCTCATTTGGTCTCAAATTAGGCTACAGCTAACTACTTCCCATATTTAAAAACATAACTGGAAATATAGCATTTGATTCCTAACACGGCAGCGTTCTTTTAGCTCAGGGTTCGCTGGGACCACAGTCCGACTGCTTTTCAATAAAAGCATTCTAACATGTTAGTGGACGACGGTCGAGCTCATATCCACTTGTTCACTACATACTGTTGACGAGCTCTAACGAGAGAGAAACATATTTTCGAGGGAGACTGAACAAAATAGTCCATGGGGATGCAAGAGCTGAGAGCGGTTGGGTGGTGTTCAGTTCGTGTTATAGGTAGGTTAGCAACCCATAAGTGCGACTGTCCCGGTTGTGACACGATTCGATGCACCGATGGGGGCGACACCGATCTGTTCAGATATGTGCATTTTACTATACGAGCCTACTGATGGAGGCAGTTTAAGCCAACATTAAACGTGTTTCAAAGTGCGTTACTATCAAATACTTTGTACAATGTTGCCATCTAACTGACATATCTGAAGTCTATGTAAGCTCACAATGCTACCCAACTCAAAAAGAAGATTGTACGTAGGTATTTATTATTTTTGTAAAAGCTCTCGATTCTTGCTTTCCACATTCGATTTCTGAAAGTCGACAATTGTTCTGCTGTGTTTCACACTGAAAAATGGCGCGCATCCGTTTTCCGATTTCCGCGCGATCGGCTGACCTTGCCGGACTTGATGTATGTCTCTGCCTTCTAAAGCTTTGCCACAATTTGTTCAGGACACGAATCGATAGCAGGCTCACCCTTGGCCATAACATCTCTTGGGTCTGGTCTTGCTGGGCTATGCGTGTATGTAAGACAAGGCGAAGGAGAGTGAGGGGAATGGGGAGAGAAACGATAATGCCAGTGAAAGGCGGATGGGAACTGGGTCACACGCTGAGTCAGTTGCGACGTTGGTAGCCGTGTGACAGTAGATGTTCTCGTCGTCCAACAATGGGTGTGCCCGGGATATAAAGCTAAACTGGTCGTTCGTTCGGTCTGCTTGGTGGAGGGCGGATTTAATGGAGACGAAAAAACGCAAGATCCAAGCATACTGTTTCCCCACAGCACAGTAAACTGTCCGGTTTGATAGGGTCATTTGCTGGAACAAGAAGGCACAATGCAATTACTTGACTTAGCCAAGTGCACGGTTGTTTAGAAGTAAACCCTATGATAATGTAATCACCTGGCCGATAATAATATTATAAAGCCATCAATTGACTTTAGCACTGTGATAATTGTAGAATATTAGACATTAATCACGGCGTCAAAAAATTGAAATACACAAGCCTGGTTAGGGTCATGTATTCCTGGAAATGTCCCGAATCACGTAAGTAGCCATTTCATACTGCAAGTACATCGCAAGCAAAGCACATTGTGAAGAAAATAACCTGCAGAGTGACGCTCAGCATTGCAACCTACTCACTCACGTTCGCACACACACAGGCATAAGATTACTTTGTCAGGAGTCACAGTTCTTTGACTTAGAATGAAAAACATCAGTTATCATGATAAATTGAAGTCTAAGAGTTGGTTTTCAATACTTATTCAAAATTCGAGAATAACTCTGTGTCTACTCTTATACGCATTCTTTCAACCAGATAAATGTGAACTTGTTTTTGGATGTCTTTGAGCTTGAGTTGCACAGAATACGCGTCTTTCTGAAGATGGATGGCTTAACTATCGCATTTGTTGACAATACTACGACATAATCGGAAAATGTCTTTCTAATCAAGTATCATCGCTGGAACGTGACCGGTGACTTTCAGCTGGCGATCCTGTTCAGTCTCTTTGAGTCACGTTTCACTGATGAACTCACACAGACGAAATTAATAACTATTTGGCTCTCACACAAACGAATGTTTGTCAGTAGCGAAAAATACTTTGCTGAAGGCTGGTAGAACGAACAAACCGAATGAGAAGGGTGATAAATTAACAAGTTCTCCATTAGGGTAATTTTATGTTGAGAAGTAAATATGCAATAAGATGAACCTCCGGTTCGTAGTTATTGTGTTTGTGCTGGTCCAACTCAGCACTGGCCAACTGAATAAAATTGATATACCTAAGTTTAGTTTGTCGTGGCATATTAAGCCCAGAAATGATTAAACGATGTAGCAATATCATTTAGGTGTGTAACTCAGTTTCTGCTTACTAGTTTTCTACTTAGTTCATCAAAGTAAATTCAGATCTTAATGAGTTTGTTAGACTGGCATTTGTTTATCCTTTACTTTTCCCTTTGGATTGTCGTCGAGTGTCCTTGTTTATAATTTTTTCTTCCTCGCCGGTTGCACAGTGTGTATATTGCTGGTGGCATGCATTACTTATGACGAGCTCGAATCAGCCATTTACCTCTACTTCAGATACTGCCATCGGTAACCTGCAATCAATGATAGATCAGTTTGTGCTTTCGCTTTATTTCGACGAATGGCTGACTAACTGTCCTCCTATTGGTTCGGGCAAAGGTATTCAATCCCTTGGTTTGCCAGTTTCTCATTGACTAAAATCATAAAGTTTTGAAATCGTTTTCTCACCTACGCATCAGGGTAGTCAGTATTTAGTTACAACTCCATAATGACCGGCTTTGTCCTCATTTGGCTATGCCAGATATCCACAGAGATAGCCTAAACGTGATTCGAACCGGCAACCAGTGTTTTACAGAGCAGAACCCTTATCCATTAAACACTATCGACGCATCATGAATAAGAGGTCATTACTATTGATTTATGGTTTTCAGAAAAGTGGCTGTACTCAATACTCTTACAATGTTAATGCAGCACACACCTCACTGCGTTTCACCTCAGAAGAGGAATTCAACAACGAGTTCCATTTCTTAGATGTCAAACTAACCAGACATCAAGACGGTACACTGAGTAGGTCGGTGTATCGTAAACCTACATGGACAGGTCAATATACCAATTTCAACAATTTTGTGCCCCTTAAACAGAAAAGAAATCTAGCCCAATGCCTGGCAACTAGAACAAGAAAGATTTATTCGGATGACGCAGTAGAGCACAAACTTAAAACGGTTCAAAACCTATTGGGGTAAAACGGTTATCCGGAGCAATTCATCACTTCATATATGGAGGCCGAAAGCCCGCATGAGGTAGTTTCCACAGCTAGAAAGAAAGCCGTGTTCATAAAACTCCCGTTTAAAGGGGGTACTGTAGCAGATCAGTTTAACCGCTGCATGTACCGGTCACTTAGACGTACCTTTCCAACGGCAACCTCAAGAAGTTGGTTCATAACAATGCCGATGTTAAAATTGAGCGTGAAAGACAAGCTACCAGTCCACGATCAGTCAATGCTCGTGTAATCATTTCCATGCTGCTGTTGTACTGTAGAATATGTTGGTCGTACGACTGGGCGCTTGTCAAAAAGGATCAAAGAACATCATCCCGTTTGGAATGGCACCGGTTGTCGTAAATAAATTACCAGCGCCATTGTTGCACATCTAGGTGACACCAACCATCGCATAGACATCAACAATGCATTCCAGGTTGTCTACAGAGTTGCGAACACTCAACGAAAAACAGTCCGTCAGCGCATTCTGGCGACCGCTGAATCGATCGCTATTAGATTACGCAACCCTAACCTGTGCTCTGAACAGAAATTTGTTCAGTCCTTGCAACTTCCGTGGCCACAGATCAATCACATCCAGTCCAACCACACAAAAATTCGACCCCGACCACGTGACGTAACATCCAGTTGACGTCCGACCCGTGCCTATCCAATTAGTGTGTGCGTAGTGTAGTATTATTCTTTATTGTCACTCGTGAACATTCAATTTTGTTTTTTTGCGTCTTGTCTTATGACGTCTTGATGAATCCTATGTAATTGTACTGACTTGAGAAAGAATTATCGAAAACAATTGTTCATCACATCGTTACTCTTACACTTCATCGGTCACTTCTTGTGGATAAAAATGTGAATGACCTACCAAACACATTACTAAACAACGTTACTGCATTGAACAAGTTGAACTCACATACTGTCACTTCTCTATCTATTTTAAGCAAGCTTGCAGTAAGAAAGACGAGTACTTCCAAGCCACAGTGACTCTCGAGTGAAAATCTTCTGATCTGCTTTTTTTACGCACCTTGAAGTGACGGCAGATTTTTTGCATAGGGTAGTTAATGTATTAGAAAAAAATATCAAACAGGATATCGTAAAGTGTTACAATTATTTACATAGTTCGATAAACTTAACTTGTAATGCACGATAACGAAACATGCGAAGTTCATCAAAGTAACATCAACCGCATAGGCAATTCTGTACAAATGAACTCATCTCAAGTGTAACATTGGTCTTCAAGTGCGATTAGGAACCAAAAGGATAGTTTTAACTGGTGAGCCAGATGTATACTTGTGAACACCTTAGCGAGTTCCACAAACATGCCTGTGTGAGTTCAGTATCTTCTGATGATCAGTCATTCAACCAGAATGACCAGTCCATTCCTAGACATTTAGTACGGTGAGACCTCATACAACTCGTTCAACTTCTTTCCAAACATTTAAACAAATTTCCTATTTCCGACCGTAAGGGTTCGAGACTTCTGAGTAACGTTCAGCTTAACGTTGATAAGCTGACAGTATGGCGGTAAACTCACTCGTCTCATTACCCTTCGACGGACGCGCTGCTGTGTATTGGAATAGAATACACGATTTGATAGTAAACAACACTACAACGAAAAAAATGCTGTAAGATGTTAACATTTTTCCTTAATACTCATCAGCTACGGCCAACTTGTATCAACGTAAAAAGTATGCCCGTACCAGGAATGATGATTATCAGTCTGGCGGAAATAACACAGGATTGCATCAGCAATTTTGGGAAATATGCGATCGAATGATGTTTTTTGACGGCCACTGCTTCCTTGAACGCTGGTAACCTCGAGTTTTGACAACAAAAAGATAACCTGAACGTATTCATCGACTGATTCAGATGACTAGACTCCGCGACGTATTTCGGAATCGATTAGACCGGATTTTCAAATGGTTTACCAAACGAAGAGCTTGACTGTAAGCGTTTGGTCATCATACAAGGCCACCTCATCACTGTGTAAAGGTGTGTGAGTTTTCAGTCAGGATACCAAGTTTGGCAAACAACCGAACATCTGAACAATCAACCGGAGATTCTGACTTCATCAACTTTACAATAACAAATCAAGTTTCATTTAGGAGGTTGAGTTTTCATCATCATTTGTGGTATGGTCTTGAATAGTCTTTTGGAAACGTGTTCCAACCTTCGTTGTCATATGTTTTGTTCGATTATTCAAACTGAACAAGTCAGGCTAAGGAATCGTATCATACGCTCCACGAGGTAAGTAATCAGTACGTTTTCGATATTCAAAACATGTTTTTTAAACTAGTCATTAAATTTTATAATCGATTATTTTTACCAGCAACTAGGGGACAATAAAAAGCCATACTAAATGAAGGTTAACAAGTGAGCCATGGGCTTTGGAACAAGGAAATATAAGTTCACAAGTAAACCAAATTGAAGGTGTGAATATACATTTCGAAACAAAGGGGATGTCCAGAACTGAATAAAATTTTGGAACCAAATAACCAGAATGCATTTAAACTTTGAAACACAATAAACTTATTGAGATTGAAATAAGGGGTGGTATTACAATTAGACAAGTACCTCGTGGATCTAGAAAAAGAGTTGAAAGTTGTAGTAAGATGACCGGGGGGAAATGACCTGAAAACGATAAAATCACAAAACGGAGAATTATATTATATGGGTTTAAAAACATTTTGGGTACGAAGCAAATTTTGTATCCTCTCACCTCAGTAGAACACTAGTGCCATGGACAGACTGCGTTAGAGTGTGGCTTATTTCAATTCCGAAGTTAAAAGAAACCCAGTTACAAAATTCCCAGCTCCGGCGGGGTTCGAACCAGCGTCAGAACCGGCATGCCCAGACGCAGCAATCGCTCTACCAGTATGGCTATAAAGCCACGTTTCAACAACCAGAAATAAAACGCCAATGCATTTGGAAATATTGGGTGATACGGAAGGCACGTTACGCTAACTAACCAGTTCAAGCAAACTACTCTGCGGGTTGAGGGCGAAAAGGGCCGTATTGTTTGTGTGCGTTCTCTTTCACTCAGTGGTTTGGAAACGTGGCTCGTTCCCAACGTAGATATCAACAAACATGCTGGGGTTGACTAAAGTTGTTTTCTTCAGTTAGCTCACATTAAGTAGAATGATTACGTGGGCAAGGCGGCCGTTCGCCAGCTCGTGGCCCGGAAAGCTGCGGATACACGCTCATGTCGGGGACGTTGCCAGTTCCCCGAAAACATTGTGTGACCACAAGTGACAAAGTTCACTTGTGAGTGACCTTTACCTTTGCCATGGTCGTGCGCAGCTCCGGTCTTCACAATCGACCTACGCCCTCGTGACAACTGTTGTTGTCATCCCGTCCACACACCTAGACTGTATTGTCTAGACTTTTGTCTGGTCCATTCCCTTTGACCTTGCTTGTTGCTGGTCCCAAACCCTATAAATAAGAACGGGTTTATAACCATGTCGTCTTCGGATTGAGTGACATAAAGTAGCCCTGTCCGGAGGTCAGTCTCTTCTCTGTGCTCGTTCGTTAGCCTCAAGTGGTTGGGTTGGCCGAGAAGATACGTATTAATCGTGCATATTTCGTAGTCAGTCGTTCAGAACCGTTGAACGTCGTTCCGTTATCTACTGTTCCACTAACCGTTATTCTCTTGTATGTTTACGTGCTCGTAGGCCGTATACTCAAGATACAACAGATCACATGATCAAATAATCATGCTGAACAGCCCGCAAAGTTCGGCTCATGTCTTCCGTATGTCAGCCGAACGTCCACCATACCGAGCATTATATACTGGGATTGCCAATAAGGGGTTAAAACCGTATGGTGGTCTAGCAACGTGGTCACGAAATATAAGGACCTTGACTATTCCGTTGAGTAAAATGTATTGGTGTCAGCTGCTCGGCTGGAAGTATTCGTGATCTCTGGAATCGCTGGCCAGAAACTCCTTCTGAGATGATAATATGCTTCAGTTAACGATGTACCTACATTAACACCATTTCTTGTTCTTCCACTCAAAATTATTTTGATAGTGTTTATTCTTTTATGAAGAAATTTGTCTTATAGGTTATTTCACGTCATCGTTACGGTGATCGGCAGCCTGAGCTATAATACCCTCTGATGTGCTCCATAGCCCTTGTGTAGGAATGACATAATGAGGGAAGAGGATATAGCTGACTAACCAGCTTCGAAGGCCATAGTACCTCTACACTTTAGCAGGACTGGATACTGTGAAAAAGTCACGGGGTTAGCACCACATGAAAATGAGAATGGGAAAAGAGTTGTGCCATGAAAAACCTTCAAAATGATGAGGAGTTTGAAGGAGTTGACAAATGAGGACGATTCAAAAACTAATCGTTCACCACATTTAGAAGAGAGTGCAGAAGTAGGAAAATGAAGAAGGAGCAGCATTTTTCCGTGGAAGCAGTTGAGATCATTGTTTTAACACGGGAAAGCATAAACAGATGGTTTTGAATTTGTTATCCGAGGATGATAATTTTGACCTTCCAAAGCTTCATTGATGGAATGAAACAGAAGTACGCAAATTTATACGTAACCATGTAGTTATTCTGTAAAACGAAAATCTTTTAAGAACTTGCAACGCCACTAATGTACAAGTAACTCGTCGAAAATCTGGTGTATTCTTCCTTAGTACCGATACTCGTTTGATGCACTATGTGAAAATTTCCGCGAAAAACTGTACAAACAAACTGGTTGAATTATACGTTGCCTCAACTGCACTTGAAGGGGTAGATTAGGTGACAGACAAAGGGCTGAGCAAACTTCGAGCATAATCATGGAATACTATTTCGCTGATCGGAAGACGTAAGGACACATCAGCGGCAGTGTTACAAAACAGCTCACAATTTGATCAATCGGTTAGGCGTTCACCTTCGAAACTCTAGTTGGGGAAGTTGAAACACTATGTCCTTTTTCACAATTTTACTAGTATAACAGAAAGACGTAGATTGTGTGATGTGAATATTTCACTGAACCAGACATCTAAACCAAACTTACTAATACGTCTAACAATCTCAGGCTATGTGGGCATCATTGGCCATATACAAAAAACATGCTCTTAAATCACTGCTGTAGGATGGCCAATTTCAACGAATAGTAGCTCGCCATTAGTCTACAATGACGGTTTCTATCTAGTAAATCAGTATGCATGGGCTGCCTTTGATTTGACCAACAGATAACCAGTGAGGTGAACTGAACAATCACCGGGGAAACATCTACACTTACGACTTACAAATTAAGTTGTTTGACTTAGATTACCATGTTTACGGTCAGTATACCTTCGGTCGAAATTCCACCTCGTTTTTATATCCACGGACCTAACAGATTGCAATTAAGTTTCCATTACATTTTAGTAAGATATCCTTATAAAATCGATACTCTGAGAATTGATACATTAGATTCTGCTAAAAATTGTTGCATATATATGAAACATACACGTTCTAACGTCAAATCGACTGTATTCTGTGCCACTGTCAAGAGAAAATTATCTTCAGTTAGTCTGTACTATCCTCAACTGGGGTACACCTTACTGAGCTACACACTGCATTGGTCACCGATAAGTGTGATCAAATTGTCAAAAATATCACATTACATTGTTGACATAATTGTTTTGGACAGGATCTGAAGCTACCAATTGGGAGGACACTAACACCGATAACAGGTTATCATGCTTATCAGCATTGTAAATCTTTCTTACAGCCTCAGATGCGTCGTCTGGGAATGGAACAAGACGTAATTTAGAGTCAAACGTGTCTCTTTCAGTATGGCCAACTCGGAGACGATTTCGATGAATCAGGAAGTGACCTACTTTAACAATATAGCTCGGCTAAAACTGAAACGTAAGTATGTTCGAACGCACACTTTTGTAAGCACTCACTCACTCTTCGGTCTGCCCTATGAGAAATGCGGGGGATGATTCACCAGGGATGAGTAGCAGTTATAATGTAACAAAGCAACGAGTATGCAGTAGGTACAGATCTAAAGAGTAATACACATTGAAGCGCCTTCCACAGCCCAGCATTGCCACAGGATCAAGACACGAATAAGCGTACATCGTTACAGCAAGGCTCAGTGGAAACAGCACCCAACAGACCGATTGAAAACCGGTTACTGTAACGACTCGCAGACAACAGACAAATGACTGATTTGGTTGATAAACGTAAATGAATTGCAGAAAACGTCGCCCTTAGTGCTTTACCTCATCTGTGAGACAGTAGATCACGTGAAATTTTGTTCAAACCGAATAGCGAGCTCAGAGGTGGTTAGGCTTAACATGTACACATTTAGCTGATTCTTGTTTATAACCCGGGGCACAGACTGCGTTCTAACTGAAACCGGTTCCAGTGTACTTCAGGTGCTTATTTATACCAATAACTTAAGCTTATCGGTCGCCCAACATAGTTACTGTGTTTGGTCCCCTACCTGTCTCTTATCATCGGATGCAAAGTTAGTATCTTTCTGTCGTGTTATGTTCGTCCTGAGCCACTTAACTGGCTATTTGCTGTTCATCATCAGGCTCGCTTATACCAGTCTGGTTCTATTTAAACCAATCCTTTGTTATTTCAACCATTGGGGAGGCCACCCCTATTTTTATAGTATCACTATCGGCTTTTAACTTGAGAGCTCCTTAGTTTCGAAGTGAGCAGAAACACATAATATAAGGCTTATGGTACTTTTCCTTTTACATAAACATCAGCAAAGTAACAAGGACGATAAATCACGAAAATGGACGAGAAATACATAGTAGGTCACTGAACATTAACATTCGGACTCAGTTACAAATAGTTAACGGAATACAGTAGTACTCCTGAAAAGCCTAACGCGAGATGAGCCAATTTCTGATAGAAGCCATTCTCGAAGTTTCTGTTGAAATTTAGCATCCGAAAGAAACCATCCTGTGTCTACAGTTCCGGCTCGAATTCGGTTCGATTCCTACTCAAGGAGACATCATGATTTAATCCGTTGAAACCAATAGGCAAACTGTAGCGAAACAGCTGACCTGTCCATTTTGTAAATAGGCTGGGTTATCCCGTTTTCTTGATGTGATTATCTCGTCCATTTAACATATGTACTTGTCACTTTTGGCATTCTGTTGCACTTCAAGTTGCAGACTAAGGGTAGGTTATGAACGTCACCCGGACTGTAGTTTGGTAAGTTACGTGTAGCCTGTAGGTACGCCTGAAGCAAATGGCAATTCTTACCTAACAACTCATCGGACTTTCTGCGAATGAGGTGTAGGGGACAGAGGAGGTGCTCCAATGAACCACTTTGTTACTCTATCAGAAGTCGTGCAGTGGAAAGAGGGAGGAAGGCATGAACAACTCAAGAACAGCATCAAAATTTGGCAATCGACTGCATGGTATTCAAAAACAGAGATCATTACATACGTGGACTTCTTTTCACACTATTGAAATAAGTTCCATATAAGTGTCACGTTTATTGGTGATGCATGGTCTAGGTTGTCTTCCCTCTAATGAGAGATTACTCACTAGAAGAGACCATTTCTGGTCGTCTCTGTCAGTGGTGTCTTTAGCGCAGACTAGTAGATATACATTCATTTGTAAACTGATGGTGTTATTCACAGAGCTCATTAACACAATCGTTCCGAAAAATAGCCACTAATTTAGATATTTCGGTTGCCGCGGGTAATCTTGGTTAAAGCGCAGTTTCAAACGAACATCTACACGAATATTACAGTTTAGCAAAGAGGTTATTTGGTCATGTCTTTGTTCCGTGTATTCGTAACCGACCTCCGTCCTCCGACATTGTCCTCTGTGTGGGTTTGTGAGATCAGTTGTGGAATTGACTGACATAGTTTATCTGATGTGCTGCATGTCGCTTTCGCCAGATTCATTTAGTGTGAAGTTAACTAAAGTTTTTCGTAAGACCAAGTTGACACCATCACAGTGAGTGATGTAGGCGTATGTTGTTCTCAGAGTCTTCCATATGCATTCATTCAACGTAAAACTTGAAACGACGTTGTAAACTCTAAACATTATCATAATCAATTTGGGTAGTTCTAGCCAGTTCACGAAACGAATATAACTTGCATAGTTTTTTACTGGGTACTTTACAAAATCCATTATTTTCTTCTGTTCTTCCTGAGTACACCTCTCAAGTCCTCCTTAACTTAAAAAGCTTCCCGTATTTGTACGTTTTACATATGATCATGTCCCACGGGTTGTGGCTGTGTGCGGGTCTATCAAAGCACCTGACACTGTGCTATAAAATCACCTTTTTGAATAGACCAACCAGATATCTTGTTAGAGATAACAGACTTCCGTCCGAGTACTTCTGTCGGTGTAAGATGACGCCTGTTCCCCATCCGGTATCGCTCATTCGGGTTTTTCTTCAAGAGAAAACTCATTTTCGCAAACCACTAAACATCAATTATTATATGTATGAGAGTAGTGAGTTTTTCATATATTTTTCCTAAATCGTACTATTGAACAAAGGAGCACCTTCCTATTTTAATGCTGAAAAAGACAATAATCATACAGCTATTTAGCTAGAGAAATAGACGTTTTTTTTATTTTTCAAAAGGAGAATTTATCATCCCTTCAGTTTTTCAATCAATATGAATTATAGAAGTCTACTGTCCTGTCTCCGTCACTCATGGGCTTCTCAGTTCTTTCTTATTTTGAGAACTTAGCTGTTTTTTCGTATGTTTTCTAATTCGTATATCCCCTATAAAGTTCAAGTTATTTTATTCTGACAGACCGCTCAAAACACTTGATAGTGTAATTTAAAAACCATGAGTTGGATAGGTGGTATGTATTGTTAAAGGCATCACACTATGGAAATATGAGGCTCTAAACATGAATCCGAACAGATGGGACCAAGCAGTGTATCTAAGTATCCCGGCGTCTCCATTTTTTACAAGCACTCTTTCACCGGACCACCCTTCCTCTAAACCATCAAATGGCAACCAATGTAAACCTACGCAATACAATACAGTTAAACTCATTGGTACCAAAATGGTACTCGCTTGAAAAGTTTTCCGTTATATTCCAAGTTCGTTACATTGAGGGTGCATCTTTTGTTAAAGAATATATGGATAAACTTCTTTTACTTGTTGCTGTTTTGGATTCATCCGTTATGAACTGATGACTTAGTTTTCTCGATGGCATACTTTCTACACCCATTTGCTATTGCATTGATGCCTTGATCGAAAAGTATCAACTAAATTTATAACTAGTAAATTTATCAAAGCTTCCCAAAGTCATTTTAAATAGATCAAATTTTTGTGGGGTTGTATTAGGCAGGTTTCAGTAGAAAATGATTGTTGATTGCCCATTTTAGTTTTGTTTCCTATTTCAATTCTTTGAACACTTGTTTTAATTTTCACCTGTTTGTTCAGTTCTCGATGAACGTTCACGGAGTAACCTTACGACTAAGGAAACAGACTTATAGTATAGTTGACTTGTACTAGTTCCTTGGGGTACAGTACGGCGGTTCTTACAGTATTCATATTGTCTGGGTATTCTACTCTACTTCTTGAAATCTAGCAACAAGTCCTACGTCAGTTAGAATTGTTTCAGTCGTATGTTTCTCATAGTTCAGTGGAATATTTAACAGATTAAGGTGACCGAATCGAATACACCCATCCTACCTATCACTACGCTAATGGACTCAGGGAGATGAGGTATTAGTCTCAGATTGATTCCAAGGTGAAGCTGCCAAACAACGATCGTTAACGGAAGTACACACCTCCACTCGGCGAAACACAATGTTCACAGGTTGCTCCAGATCAACATACCATCATATATCTTTTATTCAGTCGTGTTCCTTAAAACGCCATGAAATTCTGGATAATTTCACCACATATATTGAATCAATCTTGCTATAGTTACACACTTGATCGTACTCCTTGATTCCCGCACTTAGAAGGAGAAGGCATGAGCATTACCGTTTACTGGAAACGAGTCAAAAACTGCACCTTGAGGACTCCCACTATATATGGCAGGCAAGGCTAGTTAGACGCAACGACCATATACGACAACCGCGGCGTTAGAACCAATGAAGTTATAGGGGCGTCAACAGGAGAATGATGAAAAACAGTTCAAATGAAGGTCAAATGAACAGGCGTCCCATCACACAGATGGAATTTGATTGGCTAACTGAAGCAATACAGAATCATACACTCCACATTGAGTTTGCTTCAGGAATTGTAGACTGATTTATTCCAGTCCACTTCAAACAGCACACGTTCGATTATGTCTGCAGATTTGCGCAATCGCAAAGGTGATGGCACTTTCAACCTCGGGTCGAACAGTGTTTAGAGATTCGGCTTGCCCACTACTTTAGAGATGACGCTATCAACAGCCTGGCTTCAATTTTGTTGTCGTGTGTAGTGAGAAAAATGGTATGTGGACTCAGTTTAAACCCCAAATATGCGGTATACGTAAACAGTTTTCATGACAGCCTCTTCTGTGAGGTCATATTTAAGCCTCAACCGATGGACCCATCACGCAATCTTTTATGTTCACATCGTGACACGTAAGAAGATATCTGATACCTTAGAAAAATCTTGACTCCCGTCTTGTCAATGAAAAAAGGCCTTAACTTTATTTACCGATCACATTGTATAATAGCAGAACAGCGATCCTATTCTTGCTTGTCTTACTGTGTACACAAATACTTTAATGCTGATACAAAGCTGCCTATTCGAGAGAAGGTGCTAAAAGGTACCAGTCTTATCCGTGTCAGTTACTTCTTTGCTGTCATAAGATATGACAAGTGGATGTCATTTTCTGATCGACCATAGTCGAATAGAGTGAATACTGATGTCATGTTACGATGTACTTCGCTCACGTCAATTGCAGCCGCTGATGAAACCATCGGAGTCAAACTACACAGTCAGCGCTCCAACTTTTCTAACAAGGGTAATCCGTTTCTCAGAAAAGACGCATTACGGTCTGCCTGAACCAATGAATTAACGAGTCCGCAAAATGGGAATAAATGCACTTATGTGCACGTTTTCCTTCTCTAGCAGACAGCATCTTCTATCTCACCTTCCCAGAGCTCTTGTTAATTATGTCTAATGGAATTTGGCGTCGCCCCGCCACATCAAATTTCCTCGTATCCACTACATCGACTCCGTTTGATATCTGAAACTTATCTGTTAAATACATGGATCTGCTTTTCAATGTTAAAATACGAAGTTAGGACAATGTAGAACCAGTAATTCATGGATCCCAAACATCATTCATCTGCACACAGACATGTAATTACATACACATATCCGGAAGTGTGCATTCTGCAGCATTAGCCCAAAAGAATTAAGGTTTTCTTACAATTAATTTGTTGTATTCGATGAATATGTTATATTCGATCTCGGTTTATTCGAAATTTGTTCAGTTGCCTAGAAATTAAAATTGGGACGAATATAGAAATTTCGTTTTGGTCTAGATTGTTATGAGTAGAATACATCATCTTCCTGTCTGTTATAATGTTTATTCAAATCTTGCCACCAGAACAAAACAGTTACTGAAACCTTTAAATACATTATTTTTGAGTTGCTGATAGTTGAAAATATGCTCGATGTGAGATGTATATATAATTCATTCAGTGGGGATACGAATATCGATTGCTGGTAATCTGGATGTGAAACCCAACAGAGTAGTTGTTGCAGTATTCCACAGAACAACGTAATTTTGACCTACCTTTCATTGGAGAACCCATGGGCTTATTTATCCAAAACAGATCAGAAAAACAGTCTTTCAATACGTTGGGAAACATATTTCGTATTCTCTATCGTTTTTGTTACACAGAGCGACCAGATATGTTAGAAGTGTTCGAATGCCTAGTAATCGCCATTCCAGCCATTTGAATTCCCTAGTTCTGTTGCAGTGAGAGCTGCAATCATTGTCCAATCGATTCAGTCAAAGCAGTGAAATGTTGGTTGCTGGTATTGGTATTCTTTGTTCGGTTCACTACAGTATACAGGACATTCATGTTCGATTTACAACCACACCTCAATTACTGTAATGGACACTGAAAAGTTAAGATCATAAAATCTTGCTGAACAACGTGGACGCTGACAACATCATATGGTTTGATACCAAGTTCGAATTAGGTTTTGCGTTTTGCACCCAGTGTTTGTGTGATGATGCTAATGCATTAGAAACACATGTCAATAATTGTGCTTTATGTTTCACGGTCTCATTCTATATTGAAAACTACCTAGGGTGTGTTAAACATAGTGGTGACCCTGGGCAGACATAATCCATTGTATTGCCGTGTAGACCAGAGGTGAAAAACTTGGGTCCGCGACATTAAAATGGATCAAGGAAACCACCACGAAATCGCAAAACTTCCCCTCCCCTCAGATACGTGTCAGACAAGGTCAGAAAACTTTGCTATCTCTTATTGCAGCGAAAAGTCCCATAAAGCAAGATCTTTATGGTCCAGTTCAAATGTTTTTGTCCCGTGCGTTCACTTGCGTTTATGAACTACAGTTCCAGTCCACACTGCGCTCTTAAATTGTTCCGTCTGTGTGGTTGAAGTTTTGCTATAAGTTATCACTTGTGGTTTCTCACATGGTGAGCAGATTTCGTCCAATGATGATTCGCTCGATCTCCCTTATAGTCCGTGGTTCATCCGCAAAGGGTTTTGATCACACCACACAAACGCGTTGAGCTACTTCACTGAATATCAGAATAATTGTGTCACCGACTTGGTCACCCATCACAGTATGTAGACCTTATAATTTATGGTAAACGACAACACAGGAGAACGTGAAGCGTGCGGCCGTGGATATGTGTCCTTGTAGCGGATCGTATATCGACTGCCCTAAGGTATGAATCTCGAAGGGTGATACGTCATCCTCACCCAACGTAGCCAGAAAATAGGAATAGGGATTTGACCTTCTGGAAAAGTACAATATGGAACACAAGTACGGTTCAAACGATATTTGAATAAAATAGTAAGAAAACACAGATTACGATGTAAATTCAATTCGTACACTCCTGTCAGCCGTAAACGTGTAACTATCATGAAAACAAAACCAGAAAGACCTAAATGGAACACTCAAAAGTACAAATCGGGCTGGATCGTGATTGGTACTCACGGCTAAATTTATGGTAAGTAAGGATTAATAATCAGTTGTTTTCGTGTGCACAGAACCGACTGTTGACGGCTAATCAGCAATGCTTCGATATACTTAAGAGTTTGTGAGCTGTGAACGCTCATCAAGACCTTGAACGAAGATGCGATCTAGACACTGTGACCTGTGGTCGATAAGTGCCTTGCAGTGGATGAAGTGGCGTTTCGTCCTCGCTGAGTGTCACTTATTGGCGGGTGACTCAGTGCAACTTTCAACCACTTTGGAATGTATTCCTTGAACCTAGTTTTAAAGATTCTTTCCGTTTTGTCAATGTGTTTTCGCAACTGCAGGAAAACTGATTGATACAATGGCTGGTAGAAAACAGGTATTTGCTTTTTGACCTGGGGTAGAGGTAACCTAGTGCTTTGTGAGAGCAGGACAAGCTTTGCTGCATTATGCACACGTTTCAACGTGGCAATGATCATATTTCTAAAGGGGTTTATCAAACTATCGCTTTTGAGTTTACTGTAAACAGCCTTCTTAGTACTCCCATACGATCGCACGGACGAAGTGTCAGTTGGCAACTTCAAAGGTTACCGATGAGTACTCCGGGATTTGGGAAGTTTCAAACTGAACATCACTCTTACTTAATGCCATCCTTCGGTCGTTCATAATATGAGGTCAGTGGCACAGTGGTCAACACGGTTGCCTCACGAAAGCGTGGCCGGACTTCTAATCCCGGTCATGGCAAGGATATCCACTACTGACGAGCAGTAATGATAGCGAAATTCGAGTGTAGTGATTCTTTTCGAAAGAGGCTGTCTGAAAAGTCTGTCAGGGTGCGAAGGCTACAATCAATTGTGTGTGATGTTCAGCTTGAAACTTCAAAAGCCTCAAGCATAATCGCTAACAATGAGGAAGTACGATATTGAGGAATCGTGGATTATTCATGCAGTAGGTTAAATGTGTGAAGGCAAATATAGCTAAAGCTGAGCATTGGAAATTGTTTCTTCTTCGCGGAAAAAATGTAAAACATTTCAGAACAGATTAAAACCCAGACAATCTATCAAATTCGTCAAATTGCTAACTTCAGTCTGGACAAAACACCGCACCAGATCCAGAGGGCATTTCTGAACCCGGATTAAAAGAATAGTATGTCGGTAACCTGACAAACAAACGGCGTACTAAATTGTGTTTATATGGACTTTAGTGAAAGCGTGGAGGTAACCAACAGCAACTTCGATGCAGAGTATGTAAATAAGTTGCTGGTTAATTACAACACCTTTGAGAGAATGACAGTATCTGGATGAAACATTCGGTCGACGATAGACAGGTTACAGTGAGCCATTATTCACCAGAAGTTACTCGGACAGTTTGCTCCATTGAAGATATTTCAGGCACAGGAGCTACAAGAAATTTCCACAAACACTGTAGAAGCTCAAAATGACCAAAATCCTGCTGCGCAATACAGTCTTTGAGACTAATTTCAAGGTATGCTGCAATTATTCCCAAGAAAAATACTTCATGTAATGAAACCGACAGACAACAGTTCGACCATCTATCATAAATGCGTCAGCTACATACTGATGCATCCGACTCTCTTTTTCTTCACGTGACGATAATACCAATCTATCCGTAGAACTGAATGTCTCCAGCACTAGCTCACAAGTTCGTACACTTAGTAGACTCAGTTAGCTCTGATTAAAGTACTGAATCTGAGCAATCTTACTGTCGAACGTTGTCTCGTTACAACTACTGTTAATTCCTTGCGTGATGATATACTAAAGAGTAAGTACCGTAGTATCGCGTTTTACAAATTCACTCAGTCGGAACAAGAAGATGTAGCCAATTACCGCCAATGGAATCCACCGATATCTACATAGTACGTATGGTTCATCTCCAGGGCACATAATTTAAGTTTGATTAACGTTAGTTGTCTACCGTTGGATGAAAACGAATGTGGCGCCAATCGCCGCATGCATTTCAGAGAATTCTGTAACGTTTCTCAGGAATCAAGAGACAACAGGACATATTGACCGAAAGTAGAACGGTATGGCTCTAAAGTGAGCTCACAAAATTGCGAAATGCCAAACGCCGCTTGGCGTTTCGATAACAAAGCCACTTAACGTCATGTCACGGTCCACAAATGGTGCAATGAGGCTAGGAACATGTGATGTGTCTCAGTGCCTATGGGGAAGTAGCTAATTTACGGTCAAACTCCCACTAATTTGCAAATATGTTTAGGTCGTGAATGCAGCTTCTTGCTGTTAATCGTTTAATGAGAAAATACTCGTGTCAGCACACGTCGTTAGGGTAGTCGCATTTTTACTTTGTCCATTTGCACTCATTGATACACGCTAGTTTCCAGCACTGTGTTGAGTATCAAACGAGGAGGTTTGTCAACGGCCAGCCGCGGACTGCGGTGAGCAAAACGCTGGGATATGGAGTCGAACGATTTGGCCTGAAGTGGGCTACACTCCTGTGTTAGCGAGCACGAGCATGTTTTGCGGTGGTGTTCTGGTTCTGTCAGTTAGGAGGCTTGTTTCAGGCAAGCCCTTTGACAACTTGGACGCAGTTGCTTTAATTGTACTCTGATGTATCAGAGACGTGGCAGGGTAGACTCAGAGCTCACCCAGAATGCGTCCACATTTGGACAATACCATGTCATAAACTATCTGATCGAATTACAACGGCAGCTTGCTACTTCAACTGTCCACTCTATATGATAATCGTCTATAGGTGGACCGTAAACATGACCAACTACTGATCATAACCGTGAGTGACGTTGATACCAGAGCCAGTAAAAAACGACTGATTGTTGAGATTCTGGAAGTTGTGTAAACTGTGGTAGGAGTGGTAGGTGTCACTCTGGAGGTGCTGAATGGTTGGGAGTATGGGAGTTTTCAATCTGAGACCTAGCGCGAGGCACGTGACGCTGCGTGAAGTAGAACACGTCCAATAAATATGGGCCTGGCCACGAAATCCAGGGTCCAAACAAGAAGGCTTACACGAATTGACATTCATATCTCGGGGATGTGGGCACATCCGAATATTTGATTTTTTTCCATTCTTACCGGGCTCCAGGCTAAAGCGCTTGCCTTGCAAACAGGTTTGCTAATCGAGGGGGGGGTGAGAGAACCGGTGTGTGCGCATTCCCAATCAAACCGCTCGGCTCGATTGTCCCAGTGTTTCGGCCACCACGGCAAACGAGCGATAACACCCGACTGGTCTCACACACCCTTCAGCGATTAGAAGGCAGCGCTGTACTGAGAACGAGCATGAGTCGATGAGGCAAAGTAGACGAAGTTTAAATACGTTATTTACCTAACCGATTGTGCTATCACAATGATTTTTTTTTAATCAAACGCTGAATAGTAAAATCTGCATTCATGAACGAAACGGATTTACAAATTACTTGAAGATGGATCGAAAACTAACAATCTTCTCCGATAATCTGAGGCACGTCATGCTGTGTTCTTAGATAATCGCGCTATTTGTGGACTCCGACGTGACGTTCTCTAGCCATGCTGTCAAGCGGAAAAGCGTCGCTTGGCCTGTCTCAGTTTTGTGGTCTTGTTACTGAGCCGTCTCGTCCCACTTCCTGACCATTTTATCCATGTTGTGATGAAGACAAAGTGTTGCATTATCGAGATCGGCGTGGACAGCTTGCTGAACGATCGTGTCTAGATTGAAGGGCTTTGTCTTCTGGAAAACTGCGTTTTTTTGCAAACTGTCATACACAAGTTGAACTGGACTGAATATCATGCCGGAACCAGACCACACTAACGGACCGTGACTAGGAGGACAGTGTGTCGACTTAGGGAAGACAGGTACTGATACTGGGACCAATTTTGTACTTTTCTGGTGAATCATACACAGAAATGGATATTACTGGATAGCATTGGTTAGAACTGGTTACATCTTCTCAATGTACGTTTGTCGGTGCCGCTAACAGTACTGTACGCGACAATTTGTACATTTCATACAATAAATATTCGGTCCACATTCCTAACAGTCTTTTTTTATTAATTACGTCTTGTTGATGCGTATCTGCGAATGATGACTTCATACGTTGTACAATGAAATTCCATCTCTATAGTATTGAAATACGCATGAAACCCACGGTACCTTGAGGAGACAGTAATCCGCAGTATGGTTGCTTAGAACCTGTACTTCAGGCAGAGCCGATTGAACCTATTAAGTATACGCACCTACCAGTTACCGTTAGAGATATGCTGACTGGTCGACATTATCGTCAAATGAAGATAAAGAGAAAAGGGAATACTCGTGCATAAACCATAAACTCACAAGAGAAACTCAAAATGCTGTCCTTGGTTTTACTTGTACAGTAGAACTCTCAGTAGACATGATGATAATACACGTTGCAGAGTAGTATCAGAGATTGCATTGCATTCCAAGTTTATGAACATTTTGAGTTCTCCCAGTGCTTTTGAGCGTTCATTGTAGACCCTGTGTTTGAAGAGGCCCCAAAGCAAAATTACGGGGAATATCGACGCTTGGATGTTTCATTCAGTTATTCTTTTACACACAGTACACAGCGTGGTGCTGCCCCATCCCTATTGAAACTAAACTTATTCAAGTGTTGCCGGTTGTTTTAGTACTGGTGCAGTATTCTGATGCAGTATCTGAAGATAGGAATGTCCTAGTTTGTGAATACATACACAGGTTTCACCTGTAAGGGTCTTATCGAAAAAGAAAAGCGTACTAATCCTTGTTTCAATAAGCTCCGTCCAAACCATCAGCTTTGGTCTATGCTGACGTCGGATTGGAGCAAGTCGATTAAGATTACCGACGTGTCAAAAACGGGGTTTCCGTGCAAAAACACTTAGTCAATA
>JTDE01002191.1:54138-72953 GCA_014338405.1 Paragonimus skrjabini miyazakii | reverse complement strand
CAACAGTTGGGTCAAACCGCGTGATGGTCAAGCAACAACATGGTCACAAAATATGAAGACCTTGACTGTTCTATCGAGCAAAGTGGGTAGGTTTTTGCCTGCCTGGATGGGGTCCTCGTGATCACTCAAACCGCTGGTTAGA
The DNA here is from genome assembly GCA_014338405.1 of Paragonimus skrjabini miyazakii. Lineage (NCBI taxonomy): Eukaryota > Metazoa > Platyhelminthes > Trematoda > Plagiorchiida > Troglotrematidae > Paragonimus > Paragonimus skrjabini miyazakii. The sequence goes on along the minus strand of JTDE01002191.1, from coordinate 72,811 downwards.
GACGCTATCCGAGCTGGCGATGTGTCACAGTCAATAGCGTGCCTGTATCCATACCATCTCCGCTTCTTTCTCTTAGTCTTCTCTCAATAATTTCCAACCTTCTTAGTAACGTTTTCTTGTAAGATATTCCACATCACTGTTGAGGTGAACGGCGGCCCGAGCACAGTACCTTTTGGTCAGGCTCATGGCTGCTATGATGATGATGATGTTCAGCTCGTTTAGCCCAACTTGTGCTTCCAGAACAACTTTTTTGATTAAGTTTTGGCACGTCGTGGTGCGAAAATACAAAATTCGAAGTCACAATTTGTTTTTTGAAAATGTCTCGAAAAATAAATCACTTTTGGGGAAAATAGACTTTTCCCAACTCTGTTAAACACCATTATTAACGGTATTTCTTGCAACGCATCGTTGATGACTCCGTTATGTGAAGCGTATAGTTGATTAACAGCGGTTGCCATTGTCTTCTTAGGTCTTGTCTTAAATTGTGTACGACGCTCCTAATAGAGTTGGAAAATATTGGAAATGATGGTAATGCTGGATATCCCCTCGACGATTAGCTCCTGCGTACAATAATTGTTTCTGACGTCAGCAATTGAACATACACCTAGGTGATGATTCTCGCTGAGTGAGTTGAATGCGAAAGTTAATGGTTTACAGCTCTTGAACGTGTCGAGTTCACTTCTTAATATATACCGCAGTAGAGTAAGTATCTATCTTCCTGAGGAAGGCCACCCGAGATGGTTGAAACGTAGAGTATTACAACTTGCTCGGAACGTTGTGTTATTCTCAATCCATTTATCAATAACATGTTAAACACGACGCCCAAACTGTTTGACTTCATTCGTATTAAATTTGGTACTGATATCCTACAGCCAGAACGTTTTGTTGCTAATTTGGTATTCATGAAGGTTTCCGGATGTGTGTGTGTGCGCGTGCTATCCGGGTTGGTTGACATCAGTGGACGGAATTTCACATTGCTCACACACTCTGGTCTCAGTCCTTCGCTTATGACGGATACTGAATGTGTGTGGAGCCACCAGCGGTCCAGCGTAAGTTATATGTGTGCTTGCTGACGTCCGATAACCGTTGCAGGTTAATTTGCACACGACAATGCAAAACTACTTCACATACATCAAATTCGAGATCTGGGGTATATTGGCGGTATTCTCTTCAGTTCTTGCTTCTGCTTAAACTATACAAGGCGACTTCAACAAGCTGACTACCAGTTCATCATTTCTGCTTGTGTGTTTGATTTTGCGAATCGCAATATGTTATTCTAAAATCGGCAGGCGTCCGTGTTCACCATCGACAATGGCACATTAGCAGTGATCGTAAATTTTACTTACCTGGGTAGGCGCATCGGCTCTGATAAGCGACTGTCTGCTGAAGTCAGCAGCCAAATGCAGCTATACTGATAGGTATTTATCAATCTCCCTCGCGAGTAGTGCCAGCATTTCATTAGTCGTAATTTTAGGCCCAGTTTCCAGCTTGCCAGTATTGCTGCAAAACTTAATGTGGTTGTGCGAATGATGTTTAGGCTCTGTTTAAAATCTACTGTTTACGGGTTATTGTGTGCGTGTGGCTGGAGCTCGAATCCTTCATCCACAAACCGTCATGGACTTGAACAGGCGGATGTGTTACCCCAACCGTCATTCACCGTAGCACTGATGTGAAATATGTAAGAAAAAAGCAGGAAACGCTAAAACTGTGGTTAGTAAGAAGAGAAAGAGGTTGTGCTTGCTCCTGAAGTTGGCTTGTTAGAGCCAGTGACTGACCCTTCCTAGCTGGGTCGGTGCATAAATATTGGTTGGTGTATGAATGAGACGTTCAATGTTCGCAAACTACGCATTCATGGCGAGACAGTGACATACCTCTTTGTTTGGGAAGACGAGTTCTCTTCGTGTCCATATATTCGGTTTTGCCATATGGTTGCGAAACATTGTCAATGCAAGACAGAGTTGTTCACCGGTTGTCTCTCGCTAAATGTCATTACTTGCATCTGATCGCCTATATGACGTCAGAAAAAGAGTTCTTAAAGGTGGAAATCTGCACACTTGACTCTGTTTTTCGTCCTAAGTTTCATTAGTTCCAACGCGCGACGTAAAGGGACAGTAATATCAAAAAATCGTTTCTAGTTTTGAGCCGTACCTGCAGGTACGATGACTCGGGCTGCCGCTGTTCCGGACAATGATCCACGAAGTTGCGGAGTAATAAATAAGCACAAAATCATAGCGAAGAAAAAATGAAAATCAAACAAACAAGTAAACGATTGGTCTTCACGGAAAAGAAGAGTCAGCAAGTTTACGGATATAGGCTCACCACTGACCGCGACACTGCCATGTCAGAGTGTTTCCAACCATCGGTATGGATAGTCGCAAACTCCCGAAACAGGTAGACAGCACCTACCAACCTTGCACAGCCGGATAATCAAGGCTTCCGTAGCCCGTGACCACATCATCGTTCCGCTGCCTTATGGTTTCTTCCAATCAGCAGTAGCCACACTAAACAATGCGCGGCACGACACACGCTCCGTCGGCATACGGAGTAAATGACACAACTAGCGAAGACTGTGCATTTTCACTATCTTCGTTATCGGTCGCAAACTTGTACATTTCCCAAACACGCGTCGACGGATTGTCTCATTGCTCACACAACCAGCTCATTTGATGCGGGCTAACTGGCGGAAAAAACGGTAATCAAATAACGAATGGATCAGATCTCTGATCCACAGATCAAAACTGAACGTACATACGCATTGCAAATTCTGCCTTTAATTGACAAATGGGTATCTTTGCGACGTCACAAGTGACGGAGGTCGGTGAATGCATTACGTGTTTCCATTATCCGCGTGGACACCTTGTCAGCAATACTACATGTTGACGAGATGTAACTGTCCAGGTGGGTGGAACGATCGAGTCTCTGGAAGCCTATCAGCAAGAACAAAAGCCGGGTTAGTGTCAACCCAATCTTGTAACAACACTTTACACGTTGAAAGTGCAAGGTGCACATCATAGAGACAGCACATATCATTTAACCTATTCGGCATGGTCTGCATGTTCTCTGCAGAAGAACCAGGTGAAGCAATGTTGTTCGCATACTCAATATCAGTCAGCCTACTACTTGATGGAACCTCCAATCCGAGATCCTGGGAACCTGTGAGTGGTCATTCCAGAATATCGTTCACCACAAAATTGAAAAGAAAGGGGAGTGGAGATCGGGCACCTCTGTCGAACGTCACTTGACTTGAAGAACACTCGAGGTGGGTGCCCACAAATGCGCACTCTACATCCACAGCGGGCATAAAATGACTTCAACGAACTCACATACTTCACTTGCTTGTAGAAACAAGCCTCACGATCCCTATGCAGGCTCTTCGTAAGTTTACATTCCAATTCACGGCGGTCTGTTGCATTCGGATTCAGAGGAGTCAGTTGACATTTCCTGATAAATCCGTGGGAGTCCACTATCGTATATTGCAGTGCTCCATTATTATAGACCTCTCCACAAGAGGATGGCATAGCTGTCAATATTTTTGCCCCCTGCTCGTCTGAGTCACTCCACTGCAGTGACCGGGGTAGTTTAACTGTCATTACCGTTGAGTAGACGTTTCGTGTACTCTCGTCGTTCAGTTTACAACTGAGTGTTTTCTTCTAGGATATTCTACGTCACTGTTGAGATGAGCGGCAGCCCGAGCCACAGTATCTTTTGGTCAAGTTCATGGTTGCTATGATGGTGATGATTTTTGAACCTATAAACAAAGTGAGTACGAATAATGGCGTGATGTGAGTCATGATATTCGCTTCAAAATGAACAGCACTCGTTAGTGAATTAGTACCGCCGACAGCGATACGATTACTTTGCATCCATGGTTGAGTGGTCTCCACGTCGTTTGTGCTAAAATGCGCCACCCGATTTATAGAGTCCGTGAGATGCACATAATTGTAACAGTCGATCGCCATTATTAGTACGTTGTGCACAGGCACCGAACACACCACCCAAACCGCTTTTCATCTGGAACAAGACAAATGAATTATGCGTTCATATCAAGAGCAAGCACAATGATGTCCGAGTGCTTAGTTTGTCTCAGAAGATCAAAATGAGCATCATATAAAGCGTTATTGACAACACTTAAACCACTGTCTGTTGAAACACGTGAATGTATGACAAATAAACAACGTGTGGATGGAATTTGATCGAAGTGTTAATTTCGACGGCATATAGACGACCGTTCACCGGGACAGTCGAGCAGGTTCCGCTCTGTTTTAGATATTAGTGCAAACCGCATCCCAGTCTGACCGTAAGATGCAGCCACATCGTTATTATCGCAGTGGCTTTTTGCCTGACCAGAAGATACTTTGGCTCAGACCACCGCTCACTCCGGAAAAGTCACGGAAAAAGTTAATGTAGTAATGATATGATGTGACTAAGCTTAAGGATTAGAAATGATATGAATGCAGGTACGCCATTGATTGTGGTATAGTGCCATCTCGGATAGTGTTTCTAACTGACCTTATCGTTACCAGGTTCCCATAAAAAACCTGCTGATTCATGACACTGTCCAAATGCGAATTCATGTGAGGAGCAATGCTGCGACCGTGAGGGCGCGTTTCAGAGACACAGCGCACATCCATTTCCGGATTCGATAGTGTGCTCACCAAAGCACCTTGCTGACCTGTATGTCGATGAATACGGACGTTAAACTTGACAATGTTTACCGGTTGCCTTGGCTTGACGCGAAGGTACTTGGTAACAAAGAGAAAAGACGGTGGGCATGAGTAAAGTGGTCTGCGAGAGCAACGATAACCTCTGATAATTCCCGGTCGTTTATGTTGTGGAAGCGGATGGGCGCTAAGGACCCCACCCTGAATCTGTGACTCAAAATTCTGATTTGCGAAGCGACCGGAAATGGGGTTTACTTGAATGACCCTACCCGATGCCAATGACTCAATAGTCTGATTCACTTGGCAGTGAAACGCTTGTCTAGCCCAAGGACGCAGTGAATAAGATGGTGCCGTCGGATTCTGATCATTGCTGCGCGCGGATGTTATGTTTGAAGCCACACCAGGCTTTTAAATATCAACAGTTTTTCGATCGTACTGGATGACAAACTGGTGATCGCGGTCAGTCGTTGGGCGAACGGAGTGTTCTTTGTTTGAGGGCACCATTTCTAATCCTATCCTTCCTTGATCGAAATGCAGAATTGCTGCAACTGTTAAGAAAAGAGATAGTCCTGCTGTATGCTCATGGGGTCGTGTCTCACTACCTAGACTGTCCTATGCGGTCAGTAGTGCGACATACAATCCTGTGAAAATAACGGTTTTTCCTCTGACTGCCCCCCTCCGGTCTGTAACATGGTTATTCCTGAAAAGACCATCGATGCGGTGCACAGGCCTGACCACTAGGTCAAAATGGCGTTATTTTTCACTCTTGAATGGTTGGTTCATATCGTAGAGGTCGTTTGCATTAGTAGTGGGTCGTGAACCGTTCACATAACGTCCACTTAATTCAACGCTGTCTTCTTGTTCATGAGAATTGGTAGACGTTCTGGCCCAAAAAGTTTGAGTATGTGCTTCTTGATCTCCAACTATATCGATTTCGTTGTGAAGTCGTCCTTTCGATGTAAGTAGACAACATGAATGTAAACCGAACATAAGTAGCTCTAACGGTGTGAATGCAGACGAATTTTGACTGCCAAGAACATCATGAGATGAAAAAGACGGATCATTTCCGACCCATTTTCAACAGTGAGTTCATTATGCTAAATGTATACACCGCTGTGGTCAGAAGTAACTTGTTTGTGGAAACTCCACCTCTTATCCACATGTACAACCTCGTTGCCTATTTCTTCACAATATACTTTTACTTCGTGCTTTACTGTTTGAGTCTAGTTATCGAGGGTTTTACGAACTAACACCTACATCTTCCTTTCGCTTATCTGTAAACCAGGGTTGTTATGCAACGGGTGTTTAAGCATCAGCGTGACTGGTGTATTGTTGCCGATTAGGAGAATGAGACATGCAACCTGAGCGGATGACTGAACTAAAGGTGATGAACCTACCGAAACGTGACCGCCTCAACGAAAACAATTCCTTCTCTCACAAGAAAATATCACTCATTCCAAATGTGCGAGATCGATCAGAACGGAATCAGCATTTTTCTTCAGTTTTGTTACGTCTGGCGTGTATGTTATGTTGTTCATCTGAATAGAACAGTGAACTTTTCTATCCGGACTTTCTGAAGGTATACGAAAAATGGGGGATTTTTTTACCGCCGGGGTCTTCACAGAAGCTGCATGTTTATAGTTTTCTGTATACCACTGGCCCTAAGGCGTCTACTTCAATGGTATTCTTTTATATTGTTTTACATCCGTTCACTAATTGTAGTGACAACCTAGCTTGTGAAAATCACGTCTAACTTCTGGTCATTAGGGCACATCGGTTTTATATGTACGGTTCGCCAACTGCGAGCGACAATATACCGGCATATATTTTCATACCTCAAGGAATTTTACTTCACGTGTGTTATTCAATCGAACGGTGCATGTCATTCAGTATCCTGCTAAGCTGCAGTGCTTACTTGGGTCCTTTCAATTTTCGACTCGGATAGTTATTTTTGAATTCCATATATCACACTGATCGATGCCAAAGCACCCTCTCATTAATGCACGTGTTTAGGTTAAACAATCATTTTTTTCAGGCATAACTATTTCCCTGGGAAAGGCAGTACCCTACAATCGTTCTTTAATAGTTGGTCGTTGTTTTGTTAGAATTACTGATTATCTCTTTCACGCTTTATTCGTTCACAAAGACTGTGAGCCTGACCGAAAAGTACTGTGACTCGAGTTACCGCTCACTCCAACAGTGATGTGGAATACCCTGAAGGAACATTCTTGGTCAAAACCAAAGAAAAGTGGATAAAACCAAAAGTAAACGAAAAAAACCATAGACATTGTAGATACAAGCACACTGTTGACTGCATCACGTTGCCACTTCGGGCGGCTTTTCTGACCGGTGATTTGGGTAATCGCAACCCTCGACACGACGTACGACTCCTGTTCACTTGACTCAGTGTTACAGTCACGGTCCTTGTATTCTGTGACCTCGCTTTTACTTGACTCGCGATTACACCCAACTGTTGATGATCTCAATGGGTAATGGCCGGTGCCATAAGTGCTCGATTGGCGTGCAGAGTACGTGACCAGGCTATCGCAGCCTGTGCAAACCGATTATTCGGGCAATTGATCGCGTATCCCGAGCGACTCAAAATACGCCCTGACGAGCGGCAAGGTTATTCGCGCGATCGTCCCACGAGATTCTGCTGTAATATTAGCATTTTGTTCCACATATCAATGTGTACGTGTTCTAACTGGGATAAACTTGTACTTTCACGGCCTTTGTTAACAGAGACATCTAATCATGCCAAATATTTGCTTGGATTTAGTTCTGTTGATCAGAACAACGTTCGGACTCCTGTACGGGTCTAACTGGCTTTGTCGTTATTTGGCTTTCTCGACGCATCACTTGTACGATCTTCCACGAAAACCGAAATCCCCTACCACCCATCAGGGCTTTGTTTTATCTGGTGGGTGAATTTTCAATTTTACGTGGAATACCAACTCATATCTGCGTATAGTGAAAACGATGGGCAAGCAGATGGAGAACCAAACTGACCTAAATGCGAGTGTCTTCAAATCCACTGACAAACGTTTTCTCATTACAAAGATGTCGGGATAAATAAGAGTGAATTGATGCGCTGTGTGTATGCAAACTGGTTCAAACGTGACGAGTTTGTGAAAAGAAGTAACACTATTTAACCAACGTATGTGGTAGGTGGGAATAATCGTAGCGTATTTTGTAGGAAATTTTTTACAAGTTATAATTTGTCAAGAATAAAGGGGTTGGACTAAGTCACATGAAGGAACATCAACGCTTTTAGGTAGGTACTTGTGGGAACAGCTTGCAGTGCTCAACAGATTGATCGACAACCATGACAGAAGAACAGCACAATCAATGAAAGATCACACAGCATTGAGTGAAGCGCCTGATTAAGTGTAGTCCTGTGTGGAAAATTTCAAACGTCAAGCAAAGAACATTATACTCCAGACTTCTTGGAGAGATCAGTGATGTAAATTGGCTGATTTGCATTGGAAGAAATTTAACACCAAGATACTTCACTGTGTTGCATATTCCAATTGATTGAAGGGGTGTGTGAATAGAAGTATAAGGTTGATCATAGACGATACTTTACATTGAAAACGGTTACGTCTCAACATTTTGAGGAATCCAGCCTCGAGACTTTTAAGAATGGACGAGCTATCGGCTCAGTACTACTGCTCCAGAAGTATACTGTTTGTTTCGTTACTTGGGTTTGGACAGCTCAAGACGCTATCATCATTATGCTCGAAAATATGTTTCCCTGGTTGATGACCTCTCTTGAACATTCAAATATTGATAAAGTCTGACACGCCATAGTTGTCCGAAGTTAAGGACAATGCACGACGTAACCTGCAGGTAAATTGCATCCGGCTGTTGAGATAGTCTGTGATGAGTCTGGCATTAGCAAGGTAGGCATTACCAGATTGAAGAAGATTATCAGCTATGTTATGTTGGAGGATTTCGAAGGCACAACCCAAAACGACGTTATCATTATGTTTGAGCATAAATACCTCAATAGACACGGGTAACTCCTAAACACACGAAGAAGATAGTGTGTAACCTAAAAAATTCTGTTGATGAGATTTAGGGATGAATTGCAACCGAGACGGATTGTATTCGGCTATCGAAATATTCCCTGAGCGGGATTAATATTGCTAGACTGGATAAGATCAATGATCAAAGGTTCTATGGGCATTGCTGGGATCCAAAGAATTGCACCGGACGACCTCGGCTCTTTTATCAAGGAAATAAGATGAAGGACACTGAGGGGTCTTTGACATACCGGTTCGTTTGATACACAAACTGTGTTTTACCCTTGGTTGGAAATTGTGACGTCACTGTAGGGAGAACTTGATTTCCTCTAACTTTCGTGAGGATTAATTGGTCGTCTGTAGGACTAAAGTCCGATTTTTCCTCTTTGGTGACTGTTATATGGCTACTTAATGTATTAAGCTGGGGAATACGGTTGCCGATAAAGATATACGTTCCCCAAGAACGACTGTCGAAACTCCTTCTGTCCCAGTTGCCTTGCTAGACTGTTATCTAAATAAAGTACATATATTCGGGGAATACACAATCCTTGTGCCCCACGTAGTTTTCGTTAAGTCATTTAGACGTGCTCCGAAATGGGGTTTATGTATCCTGAAGCTCCATAATTGCACCTAATCGTTTCACACCGTTGTTCTTTTAACTCTTCTAGACCACCTAATTTGGACGTTTCATTCACGGTCATCACTTTTTCATCCAAGTTCTCAATTCCTACCTCCCATTTGATGTTTATGCGCTGAGGTTTGTTCGGTTGTCCAGGTCCCTTAATTGCCTTCCGATTGATTGTCGATGTCTTCTTTCCGTGTAAGGAAGTAGAATGTTTTTTTCACTATGAAGTAAACAAACGTCCATCTTGATTTCGTAGTAATTCACTTCACTCTCTTTTCATGTATTCTGTACGTACGCTGCTACAACATGTCAGTTAAGAGTAGTGCAGTGATACTATGGATAATGTGAGTTGAACATCACTCACAACTGACTGCAGCTTCCATATTCCCATAGACTATTCAGCCAGTTCCTTTCTATAAGAAACATTATACTCGGGCTTCGCTCTTGTTAGTGCTCCTCAGTCATCATCATCATCATGATGCGTATCTTTGCCGTGGCCAGGATTTGAATTCCGACCATGCCTTTATGAAAAAGCCCTGTTAATCAATGCGTCACTGTCCTTACATTGGACACAACGCAAACGCTCAACTGTATTCGTTTGTGGGTCATGCTCGAATTACCTGATCGCCTAGAGGAGACGTAGTAACTATCCCATCGAGTCCAGTCTATAACCCCGCAATCAGGACCTCTCGTTAAGTCGAAATCAGGGATATTATCAGACTTGCTGAGCGATATTTTGACTGCTGGACAGTCTTTTCTGACGGATTTAGGTCGGACACAATGGAGTTAACAAAACACTCACTGTGTATTTCTTTCTGGGTGGTCTGGGCAATCTGAGCACCACTCACGAACAAATGTGACTAAACATTCGAATATGGTAATTCAATCGTGTCCATTGTAAAGCCAGTGGTCAACCGGGCAACTCCACGAAAACGTGGCCCAAGTTCAATTTCCGGTCATGATGTTATGACCGCAAAAGACGTTTGGCCTAGAAAGTTGCTTATTATACGAAATCTGTTACAAGGTATGTAAAAGCATAGAACAACAAATGCGAACATCACTTTCCATGGCTGACGTTTGTCCGCATCCGTTGGACAGCAGTGCATCGTCATTCGCCTTGATGGTACGTCTCGCATAGTGCACATACCAATAGTCGCTTCTGGTCCCTCGTCTTCCTGGTGTTGAGACCTGTTTTTTAGTTCTCGCGCGTACGAGTTGTGCTATACTACTCACAAGCGAAGGCACATGTTATACAACAGTGGTAACGATGTGGGCTATTGACGGGTTCCAATTAGCGCTTTCTTTCAAAAAGGAAAGGCCTATGGAAATGCGGAGGCTGTCGTCAAATGTGAGTGGTATTCAGTTTCTATCAACCAAGTCTCTTACTGCTTACCAGTAGTACTGGTAGATAATAGGAGATGATAATAGTCTGAACACCGTCAATTATGGACACCTTGATGGTTATCGGCCTTGTCTTATTCTGCTGGGTTTACGTTGGCTAATGTATCGTATCCATGGTTCCAGTGTCTATTCAGTGCAACCCGTTAGCAGTGTCTAGACACAATCGTCTGATGCCTACAATCGCTGTTAGTCGACTTGTTCACCTCCGGATTTCAATGACATCATCCTGACGTTAAAAGATTCACCTCCACAGCACCTAAAGATGTTTTCATCGTCGCTTGAAGCTGGCTTATTTGAAAAGTAGCAACAGTGACATTCTGACGGTTGCTTAGTTCTTATCATGTTTGCTTTCTTGGTATAGGATCCGTCTGTTGTTCATAGTGGTCCCATCAGTAGACAAAAGTTGTGTACTAATTTTAGTAGTTCACTAATTGTTCCGAGTGTTCTGTTATTCTGGTCGACGTTCGTATGATTGGTTGTTTATTGATGAATGGATTGAAAATAACACAACGTTATGAGCAAGTTGTAATACTCTATTTCGATTACAACACTTCTGAGGAAGGCCACCCGAAATGGTTGAAACGCAGAGTATTACAACTTACTCATAGCGTTGTGTTATGCTCACTCCATTTGCCAATAACATGTTAAACACGATGCCCGAACTGTTTTACTTCATTCGTACTAAACTTGATGCAGACATTTTACAATTGTTTGGTTATGTTGTCAAATCTGTGTTTTCAGAATTATGAGCGTATCTGACTATGTGCCACTTTCCTCTAGCCTACAAAAGTCAAACGGCTACATTTCCAGTTCTGTATTACACAAGTCATCCTGTTATCATATGACACTCTGGGCTACATGTGGAGTTTGGATATTGTCAGGCCGTTCAAACCTGGATAATCGAAGGCTATAACCAGCAATCTTGTGATTAGTGGTCGGACTCGTGACGATTAAGCCACTTCGAGCTCACGAGTATGAAGCCATATTAATAGGCCTATTGACATTGTGCATGTGGGATGCGAGTTCATTGTATCGAATTATAGACTACTCATACTTGATGATTAATAAATTGGTTCACAATTTGTTTCATTGAAGTACAGTTTATAGTGTATGTAGCAGGAAGACTCAAGCTCCTGTTGACTAGCTCCATCCAGTCTTTGTTATCGTGTGTGCTTTGTTACACTCGCATGAGTTACACTGTCTTGTATCCAGGGGATAACTAATCTGTATATGTGATCGAGTAAGTATCCGTAGGATTAACGAAGGTCGGCTTTGGTTTTACCAGCCGTGTGTGTGGAAGGCATCCGGTTTTCATTGAAAGTAAGGATGCAAAATACCTTCACGCGAACCATCTTCTAGGTCTAGGGAACGTAACACGCTTTTCATGTGAGCATGAACAGTCGTGCAGCGCAGTCGTTCACCCGCTCCCACTCGGGATATAAGAATGATGTGAGGAATCAGTTGGTTGAATAATAAACATGCACTGTCTGCGGTAGTTCATGTCCCAGCGGAGCATTAACCGCATCAGACAGTATAACCTGAAATCGCCAATGGTCAGAGAAAATCGTCTAGTAATTAGACTATAACGTTATCAAGATTCTGTAAAGCACCGACCGTTCCGTTGAGTAAATTCAGTGGATACCGCTTACTGCATGAACACCACGTTTTGAGTTACCTTGTTTCCAGAAGAATTCAAAAAGCCTCATACAGCCTTTGCTTAGTTTCGTCAAAGTTACGGGTCAGTAGATCAGCGGACGCGGACGTACCATGTCGATGGTTGGACGAAATCGCAAAGCAATCAGACGATGTCGCGGTTATAAGTTATGAAAGTGTTCACCATTGCGTTGAGCGAGCCTGGAAGGTGTCACTTGTTTGGTGGAGGACTGCGCAATCATCCACATTTCTGGTCGAAAACGCTCTCGAGCAAGGCAGTATGTTGCAGTCAATGGCGAACCTCTATCCGTGATCTCATTCGCTCCTTATGAATTCCCACTGTCTTATTCGCTTATTTTTCCCAATACATTCGTAAGCTGGACGTTTACCGCACGGGGCACTATATACTGAGACTACCAGCAGTTGGGAAAATCAGCGTAATCGTCAAGCAACAACTTGGTCACGAAATGTAAAAGCCCTGACTGTTCAATTGAGCAGTGTTGGTAAGTGTCGCTTGTCTAGCTGAGGTCCTCGTGATCACTCAGGTCACTGGTTAGAAACGCTATCCGAGGTGGTATTGTGCCCCAGTCAATGACGTATATGTATCCATACTATTTCTAGTTCTTCCGCCTTGTCCTCTTTTCTATTGTTGTTACTATTCTGTAGCCTTTCTAGTAACTTTTTCTTCTATGATATTCCACGTTACTGTTGAGGTGATCGGTGGTCCGAGCCACAGCATCTTCTGGTCAGGTTCAGGGCCGTTGTGATGATGACATCCGTATGCACTACTGATGAGCTCTAAATGGAACAAATCTCGATGCTAGCGCTTCTTTTCGATAGGGACTGGCTGAAAAGTCCATAAGAAGACAAGTAGCAACCAGCTGTTGATGATGTTCAATTTCCGTTTGTATTAATTCATTTATGCATCACTTCGCTGACCTTCATCGGAAACAGTGACAGTCTGATCCACAGATATGGTTCAACACTGAAAATATATGTGTATGCAAGGCGTCTTCCTTCAAAGTTTGGAAACAACCTTCGGAGTAAGAGAACGTAACTTATTGTTGTCTGTGGTGTAGGCAACAGCCATGGCCGTCGACGTGTGTTCTGTTAAGTTCCGGATCTACTTCCGTTAATCCAAATAATAAAAACACAGTCTGGCTGGACTACGCGGGTTTTTGGTTTGTCTCGCTTGTACTGTCTGCTGGAGCCGCCATCGAGTGGGTGATAGCTAAACTAACTACTTATTTTTGCATCTCAAGAGATGAATACTCAGTGTTTGTATGGTCATGTTTTTGGCAGAGAAAAGAGCAAATCGGTCTGTCTGTTTGTATGGTCATCTTTTGCGTAAAATGTCTGAGGTTAATCCTAATCCGTGTCAAGTAAGGTATAACAGAATATTTGTAAAATACGGGTACGGATGTACACAAATTTGTAAACGTACCTGCCCGACCATGTGCATGTTAAAGTATATTTGTATATTTGAAAAGAACAATATGTGAAGGGTGATTGTGAACAGACGATAAACATCACTCTAACTTAACAAACACTCCATGGATCAAAGAATAGTTATGACATTTTTCGTCGTAGGGTAACCGAATTCGTTGAAATGCAACCTGACTAGTGGGGGGAGTAGGCATAAACTTACAATATTTGGGTTTAGATTGTACGGGATGTAAAGGACTTCAGATGCTAAACAAAATATGCGTGAGTCCCCTAACTTTAATAAATACATTCTTCACGGAAAGAAAGACGTCAGTTTATGGTTTAATGCAACATTTTCTACAGACTATAAAATACGGGGAGGGGGTTATTTTCGACCTAAAATTGGAAGCGATCGTTAAAAACCGTTAATATTTCATTCCCTTTGGAAGGACAATTAAAACCGATGTATTTAAAAATGTTGACCACTGCGAAGTGTGCATCAGATTAGGTGGTCAATTCAAAATGACAGTTCCATTGGTCGAAAGAGGAGGATACATCCGACTGTTGGCCCCCGAGAATTACACCACCTGTATCATCATAGGCAGCAATACATCAGTGGTTCACACTGATGCTTAACTGTCACACAACCACGAAGAAGAAGAAACAAACTCTGTATAGGAAGAGAGAAGAAAAAATGGAAAGGAGAGGAGACCTAACCACCACCACCTGTATACTTTAGTAGAAACGGTTGTTTGAAACAGGCACGGAGAAGAATGGAACAGAACACCTGATCTCGTGTCTTCTTTGGAGAGTGATAAGCCGTTTACCCATTTAAACTGGGGTCAGGACAGTAAGATACGTTTGAATGTCACAGTCTTTTAGGGGTAAAAGTAGCATATTCCCTCACTGATTCGGTTGAAATCCTTGTTATAATCTAGGAAACAAAATAAGGTGGTCTTGAATTCACATTTTGGGATAGTAAAATTGGGTGGAAAAAACAGACCGACGCTTAAGCATTAGACCGCAGCCTGTGGTAACCAAATTTATGCGGATCCGTAAAGTTTATCTTTGACATGAGACGTACAAGGATATTTTTGTCAAAAAATAGGCTACAAACAATCGTCCAACTTTTAGATATACTCTTGTTTGCTACCGACATTGTGCTATCCATTGGCAATCTTGTGGTATGGGATGGACTACGTTCATTTGTCTGCAAAACATTTTCTGTTTTGTGGAGAAAGCAAAGTTAATTGAAGAAAGAAGTTGAACTAATTAAGAGAGAAGAGAACGTTCAGTGAATTATCTACATTATTATTCGATTCGCTCTTACGGAGCTGTGCTTTGGTGTGCACCGTAGTGGAACATCATAACTAACTTTTGATTGCTAATGATACGTAACTGGTCACGTGGAAACGGGGAGATCGATATGCATAAGACAAAACAACCTCAATGGGTAGATTATCCCTTAGCTACAGAGGCGTAGATTAGATGGAAAGCGACAGTTATTTGTAGCTATACCACGAAATACGTTTGCCTAACGACCGTATTGAATTTTCAAGGATGAAACCAGATGTGATATCACCTTTAACCGGGACTGACGGATAGCCATATCACTGTTGTTCATATCAAACTTCCTAACGCTGTCACGCGGTTTTAACTTCTAAAACGATTTGTTCTCATCCAAGCAACTTGGACCGATGCAATTGTGTTGTACTTAACTCAAAAACCGAAAACATGCTAGCCTGTTGCAGTCTTCTTTTGTTTCTCCATCGATTTCTGCTTCCCAGGATAGTGGTATCCATGTAATTAAAGCCAAGTTTTTTTTCTCACCTAAGACTTTCGGATTTCGTTTGTTAGTCCGTTGCTTGTGTTTCCTTTTGTGTACTTTTTGAGTGATCTTTCCGAAACAGAATCTAGTAATTGTGAATACGAACCCATGATGAACTCCCCCGTAGCTCGTAATTTATCCGTCTACTGTCAAAAGTGTTTCTCATTTTGTGGTCTGATTATCGGTCGCCGATAAGCTTGCCTCCTAGTCCCCGTTTTTCGTTGTATTATATTAAACGTATACTGATGTTCGTTCTTCAATAGCTAAAATCAGTTAGAGACTGGCTTGAGATTTATCAGGGTCAGTTTTGAATTTTGTCAGCTTGTTTTCGCCATACTAATGTCAGTCACTACTTATTTGCCGGCAACAAGTAGACAGATTTTATTGTTTTGTGAATCAAGTGCATATTTTCGTGCTACCGGTTTTCACGCCCGTATGCGTGTGTCCGCGTGTCGCACCTGGCCCGCGAGCCACGAGATTCCGATACTTGTGCGCTGTACGAAAGACAAACACACGCGCGCGCACACACACGCTGCGTGTCTAGGTGTGTCTAGGTCAGCGACTCGGGATGGAAACTCTCGATTGGCTTAGGGCGTGTCGAGCCACCTGGTTGGATAACGCTGATCGGCTTTCTTCCCTCGTCCGCGCCTCACTCGCGCGTGCACGCGCACATACACACAGTGGCTCGCGAGCCGAGATTAGCGTCCCCCAGCGCCGTAGTCGGACACATTTGTACCCTCGGTTTTTCTCTATCCACCCACAGACAGGTGCGCACTCTGGGTTTGTCTGTGTCTCTAGTCTTTGTTCATCCGCGCTCTGCCCTCATCGATTCGGAGTGAACTTCTGTCCTTGTGGTTGTTGCTGTCGGAAGACAATCACCTTCATTCGTCTGTCTGTTACAGCCGCTACTGGTGTGTTTTTTCTGCGTCGTTTGCTGCTACTGACTGTGGTCTCCACTAACTCAGACTCCACAATCGGACTAATTGTATACGATGTCTTCGGCGAGCAGTTTGGAGAAACGACGTCTGAAAGATCGGAAGCGCAATTTCAACCCGCAATGGGAACAGGATTTTGCGTTTATCAACTATGATGGTAAACCGCTTTGTCTGATCTGCAACATTTCGTTAACCCATTTCAAATCATGCAATCTGAAGCGACATTATGAAACACATCACAAAAAATTCACCATCGACTATCCGGCCTGGTCAGAATTACGAAGAAATAAATTGTTGTCGTTGAAAATGGCCCGCATCAACCCACATGCAAATGCCGTTCCGACCGATCGAGACACAGAGCTGATCTATGATGCCGGTCGAGTAATCACTCGGTCTGTGCGACAAACGGATCGTTTGCTATCCAATGCGGAGTTTTGTAAACAACTAATTGCCCGTGTTGTTGTCATATTGGATCCGAGCAATACACGTTTGCATCGCCTGATCACAACTATCCCGGTCGCAGAGTCCGCAGACGAGTCGTGGCACACACGGGGTGGGTGCTCTACTTACCAGGTAATGATAATGCCTTCCTTTCCCCGTCCACTTATCCTAGTTGTAACGCGTTTGAGTAAGGTGATTCTGTTGTTGTTGTATGTATCCGTCTTACCATTTCTTCATTTGATTGGACATGTTCTTTTCCGTCTGTCTAAAAATCTGCTGCCTCCAATGGAAAAGGCCGATTTTTCCTTCATCCTCAAGAACTGTACATCTCAACACAGCCCAATTTCTTTTGGTGCATGTAGTTGTCACGTGCAGTCCTGTTCTTCATTGCTATGACATCGAATTTACTGCACTCTTCAATTGGATTTCTAGGGCAACGATGCCAGTTTTCTTCTTCTTCTTCGTTGTTATCATCAGCTCATGCGCGCGTGTGTTTGTGATTCGTTTGGATCAATTGTTGTTTATTGATTTTCCGTACAATCCGAGCCTCATTAGCTTTTCTGATTGTGCACAATGTGTACGTCTGCAGCCGAAAAAAAATACAGAGCCTACCTAGTGAACCTCATTTCATTACAACCGGTTGACACTATTCTTGTCCCGATCCATGTAGTTTTTAAGTTGTAATATTTCAGATCTATTTTAATTAATGTTATACCATCTTATCCTCTGTACGGTACCAAGCTATACGATATTGCTGTCATTTTAACGATTCTAGCTAGACACTTTCAGTTATGTGATATTTCACTTTTGTCGCGAATTGGTTTGGCTGCGATTCATCAAATGAGCTTGCACACTCCACAGTTTGGAAAGTGATGCATGCTGAATTTACTATGCGCTTCATCAAACTACGGTTGTGTACTACTCAGCAACGCTGGTGAATAACATGAAAAGGATCAGAATGAACTGTGCGTGTTCCGAAATTAATAATGTTCCTTAACGCTTAGGTGGGCAGAAAGTGGGGGAGACGATCAAAAACGTGTTTATGTTTTACGTGGAACATTTTAACACGAAGGCTAGCTCTCTATTAAGCGTACAAAACGGTGTATACGTTGGCCCGGTGCATTTGTACTTGCCTTCTACCTAGTATCTACCGTTAAACAACTCCTCACATCAAGTGTCTTTTGCAGACACAATACTGCTACACTCGATAAAATATGCAACATTGAGCTGCTTGATATATATGGTGACATAGTCAGTATGTTCCAAGTGAGTTGTCTCAGCGACGCTAACAGTGAAGGTCTATGGGTTACGAATCCCAGTTATTCCTAAAGCTCCTGCTGTCTGTTTTATTTGCCTGACAATACCTCTAACACATACGTGCTTTAATGTGTCACAGTAGGGCAATCACCTTGTGGTGTAAAACCAGAAACTTAACTCACACAAATTCTGATTGACACGCGTACTAACAGAGTATGCCCGTCACGTTGTTACTTACTCGGTACGAATGATTTAAGATGGATGCTGACCCTCCCTCGCGCGCGTTTTGGTCACTCTAGCTGTAGGACTATCCGTACAGTTGCCTTTCAAAGTTTTTACGTGCGTGAATGAGGACAGCAAGCCAAATGTTTATATTTCGCTGCACATGTCTGCTTTGGTTATTGATGAAAGGGAGGTGGATC
>JTDE01002191.1:31227-47747 GCA_014338405.1 Paragonimus skrjabini miyazakii | reverse complement strand
CCCTTTACATCGCTGTTAAGTTTCGTGATGAGGTTACCATCGTAACTTGTGCATCTGTGTCTTCTTAGTATGTGTCTGAGACCACTCACTCGAACAACTTTTATTCATTATAATTTCACCTGGTCTACAAATTTTTCGAAAGTCGTTCCAAACGGATCTTGACTTGAACACCTATGGACTTATGTGGCTCTCAAAACAGATAGTTCCCGTCGTGCCTTTTTGCTTCGTCTACTTTGAATTCCCCTTGTTTCCGCGACCAGCGTTCTGAACCTGGTACGACAACAATCAAGAGGAGTATTAATTTTAGACAGAATTTTCCAATTGGAATTTGAACCGCATTTTCTGATACACCTCCTATTTAGTCACTATTCATTGGTGAACTGAAAAAAACACTGTCTGAAAGATCAGGTCTGGATTTTTCAAACAGTCGGTTAGTGGCGGTTTGTAAGACGATGAGGGGACTTTGAGATCAGTTAAAGGTTATCAAAGTCGGAGACTTCAAAACTGCTCCCAGAGGCGGTCGATAGAGGTATCTAACAAAGAAGATAAAATGTTGTTTGAAGCCGCAAGTTGTAATCCATTCACACTAGCTGCAGCGTTGCACAAATTGCTTCAGTTCTCAGCTTTGACTGACAATTGGATTACTGCGTTCTTAGAAATAGGCGCTTACCGTGTATACCTTCATTAGATCCTGCTCACAACGGGACGTGGTATCAGTGGTCGGTACATTGTCATTATGGGGCCGAGCATTGTGGGACATATTGGCGAACAGTTCAAAGTTTGTGAACAACGAACGCAGTCCCCAATGAAGTTTAACCATCCCATTGTTTAGGAAGATAAAGGATTAGCACATATATGGAGGGGGACAACTTTTGTGCTGCAGGATATCTCGCCCTTCCATCCGGCAAGAATTGTTGAGGTTCTCAAAAGACCATCGTAATGTGAAAACTTTCTCTGCTAGTTCGATCAGCAGGCTTGATTTGGATCGAACACACGGGACTGCCTGGAACAAGAATTCAATCAGTTCGGATTACTACTCAGTTTTAAAGGCTTAGAAGTTATTTTAGCCCAAACATGGAGCGATGAAACCATGAGGCGCCGGGGGCAAAATGAACCAATGCATTTTTTGTAACTATGAGCGCTATATCCACCTTCGTTTTCCAAGCACCTTTCGTGTTACTGGCATAAGATCACATTGTTCTTTTATGCTACCCCATTTAATGACAAGCGTGATAGCATTTGAGAGAACGGAGCATTTTCTAATACATATTCTAGCCACCGTTAAGACGACGCACATCACTCGGATACGACACAGATCGGTTGCTAACTTGTTCATCAAATTTATATCAGGTACCCTACCTGGCGTGATAGAACTGGACCTTATCTTATCATGCGGTGATGTGCGATTACTGTTGAATCTAAGGCGGTCGTTTTCTTATCCTGATCGTTCTAACTCATTCTAGTGAATACCTTACGGTTCCTTGCTTTAGGACTCCCCCAGGAGGGGATCTGCGATGAAAAGGGACTTGAGAAGTAGAAATGTTTTGTCTTCTTCCCATAAACAAAGCATATATTGAACTAGTTTTGGGACTTAAACGAGCCCGGCTTCTTCAGGAGAAAACAGTTTGTCAATCTTTTCCGGCAAAACCCAGTTGGGTGGATCACCAAAGCATATACAACCGTTCGTGACTGTTCCTTGCGCATCATCTTGACAAGCTAGGGTCGTTAGCCGGGCCTAGTCTTTGACTTATTCAACTGATCCAACAGATAATTTTTGGGTTCAGCTCATCGTAACTTGGTGTTTACCTAAGTCTCTATCACATGTAACCACGCTGTTATACAGCCACAAATGTGAGATGGACTAACTCTGAAACGGTAGCAGACAATTTCGATTTACAAGCACTGTCGAAGTAGGTGCGCACCCCACTTTCTTCTAATGAGGTCTTATAAAGTTATGTGAACTATCAGGTAACCCTACTGTGATTATGCATATATATACCACTACTACTATTATACTATTTCTGGATAACCGTCGTGTTGTAGTGTGCCGGAAATTGACGGACAAGCTTTTTATTTGACGGAACAGTCCATGTGCAACATTCATCATCATCTTCGTCATCATCATCATATACAGCAATACATCGGTAGTTCACACTGGTGCTTAACTGCCACCCAACCACGAAGAAAGGGAAAAAAGCAAACCCTGTGTAGGAAAAGAGAAGAAAAAAGGGTAAGGGGAGTGGACCTAATCACTAAAAATAGCTACGTCTATATTCAAACATACAACATCACGGCGCCTACACTTTGCAAACAAACAAGCGAGCTGTAAGTAAAAGTTAGGCATCATCAACAAGACAGCTTCCTTACGATTTTCACTGCCCCGCGTCATTAAGTGCACCCACTTAACAGACAACTTGACCAAACAACGACAACATTCACGCCACTTGCGTCCTGTGCATTTTGGTTCATCCACATTGGCTGATTTATGTGCACGTGTGTATAAGCCCGTCACAACGGGGGCGGACCTCGATGTGCTGTGAAGATGTGCGCCTCCCGACTATCTATTGAGCTAAACCGGACAGGGTTGCTCACACCAGACAGGCTAATATAAAGAGGTCTGAGGTTTTCTGGCCCTCCAAGTTTGGGGTTAGAAGGAGATTAGCATCCCTTTCCGGACAGTGGTATTAGTACTAGTTCAACGCAACTACCTTACAGTAGTCTTTGGAATTAACGGTTTTAGTTGAAAATCCTAATCGTTCTCTTGTCTAGGTCTAAATATTCTGGCAGTATCTCAGTCCACAACATCCATGACTGTTCACAAGTATAGCGGCTGTGTATCAGCGCGAATCGACGATAGATTGTTGTCTTTGATAATGACGGTGATGATAATATCGCAGATGAGTGGTGGTCGCACTGACCAGATCGATCCGAGGTTCCTCTGTGCAAGCGTCTCTCTTTACCGAATACCGTGGATCATCCCGTTTCTATGCCTCAGCACTCTTAACAAATACATGCATACTTCATGGCTAATATGGTTGATCTGTGACTAACGAGCATATTGACTCAGAATAGGTTAGCACCGTTCAATAATGATGCTACAAACCAAGAAATGGCATATGCGACTTAGAATTTGTGAGACTATGCTTAAAAACAGCACTATATGGTCCACTAACGACAAAAAACCTGTACATGTTTCAGTGAACCGTGGATTGTTCAAATTGACCGCTTTACTTACAAGCCTATCCGTGTAGTTTACTGTGACATTTGGACATTCTGTTGATGGAGCTCAAATCTGCTCGAAATTATGGGTATCGTCGTCGTTCTTGCTGATCATCTAGCGATAAAGGTGAGGATTTGGATCCGCTTTTTACAGTCGGAGCTGAATCCCGCATTCTAAGTCTTTGATGTTCAGTGTATAAACTACTGCAAGTGGAATCGGTCATCGGTGACCGAAGAATTCCTCATTGTTCGAGTGTTGCACTTACCACACTGTTTATAATAAAGTCTCATGCAGTTCAGCTTCCCACTGCTTTAAATATTCCTTCTTAGCATGTGTTTGACGCATTCTCGTACTACTTTCAATGTGTTGTGCGTCTGCCTGTTGCGTACACTCCGGATCCAAACGATTCTTCGTCACCAAAGTCTAACCACAGAATACGTTCCTCTTTACTTGTCTTTGGGATTGCTCGCTAACCACTTGAAGGGCATGGCTACTGTCTTTCTGGTGCAGACTAACGATTTGCTAGCAGTGGGACCAATCTATTGGTTCCCTGTGATCAGAGGACTAACGTCTGCCTTGCTTTCATCGTTTGCTGATTTGTCCGTTCACCGGTAGATATTCCATTCCCCCACTTCTTTATAACGAGCGTAATTCGCTGCTATCAACCAACGGGTGCGCCCGTACGGTACGTTTGTGTCTGTATTCTACCCACGACCACGTTTGTTTGCTACCCCTTTACAACGAACACAATAGTCATGATGCGCTTGTCTTTGTTCACCCGAGCATACTCGCATACACACGTGTTTGCGAGTGTGTTGGTGCGTGCCTTGCTGCCCGCATGTGTCTGTTCACGTCCGACGCTCCACTCCAGTAGTCTGTCTGGCTCAGTGAATGTAACGACAGTCTGCCATCTCTCGCGTCGGGTCCAAATTGTCTTAACAATCCGGGGCCGTGTGCGTGTGCCTTGGCCTCGTCGGAATTGTGCCACACAAAACAGGCGCTTCACTTCGCTCTTCACTCGGTCGCACTTCCAAACTAACAGATTCCCCGACGGACCGTTTTGCTTACGCCCATGTTAAAGCCTGGAAGCAAACGGCGTCAGTTAACATTAGAGACCAAATTGCATATTATCAGGGCAGTTGAGAATGGCCAGAAGAAGAGTGATATCGCCCGGGAATTCCAAATTCCCGTCTCCACCTTGTCTACTATTCTGAGCAACCGGGGGAAAATTACGGCAGCAGTCCATTTGTGTCCAAATCGGAAGCGGAATCGCAGCTGTCCGAACGCGGAACTGAACAGACGAGTGTTCGACTGGCTCGTCCAAGCTCAGCTGGCCGGACTACCTTTGTCCGGACCAATCCTGCAGCGACGTGCCAGCCAGGAAGCTGAATTTATGAATATCAAAGGATTTCGGGCATCAAACGGATGGCTGCATAAATTCAAAAAGCGATGGAACTTGTATCGATTTAAAGTGCAGAGTCAGCCATCAAATCCATCGGTAACTAACATCTGTTTTTTATGACTGAGCTTGCGATGTATTGTTAAAGGACTGCTGGTATGCATGCCCTGTAGTTTGCTGTCTTCTATTATGTTGAAATGATCTCGTTTGTACACAGAGCAAACAGTAGTTTGGTTTATGTGCTGTTAGACGTGCTTGACTTCTTTCGGACCTCCGTTTCTATTTTTGACTAGTCAACTCAGGATACCGATTTTGTAACACGCCAATACAACTCCATATGTCGTTCTTCTCACTTACTGCATACCATAGTAATAATTTGAGAGGATAAAAATGGGGACTTCCGCTCCGTACATACCCTAATCTGTTGTTGTTTAAAACTCAGCACATGAAGCTTCATAAGTAAAGCATCTATCCGCAGTGGACCGCCTTATTGCATGCGGCAAGCAGAGCCTTGGACGATGATTCATCAGCTCATGAAGAAGCGTTTATTTAGCCGGTCTTCGTGCTTCTCTGTCCGTCACGGTTTTGACCAATTTCAGACCAACAGATGTTTAAATTATCAGTTTCATTCTTTTCAAGTTATTTCATTTCAATGCTGTTATATTTGTTGCAGTTAGGATTTTCTTAGCTTATCCACTTTGGAGATCCTGATCTGAGAGTTTTTTTGTAATATCCCATTTTTGAACGCCTGTCAGTACTGTTGTGTTTTCCAGTTATCTGTGTATTGAGGACATCTGCTGGAGCGGGGTTTTCAAAGGTGGCTTGTTTCACCATGGTCTACATCCATAAACCAGTGATTGAAGCCACTACCTAGCGGCTGAATGCCTATGATCAGAAAATGAACCTTAGTAGTTTGTCGTATGTCGCCAGCCTCTGGATTTTATGACAGTTACGTATCAATCCTAATCATTGATGTATTTTGTAGTGGTTATACTGACATTGACTTCGATGTTACTGACGACCCGATGTGCAAAATGTGCAACATTATAGAGACAACTTCGGGTTTTTAAAAAAAATTCCCGTTGTTGAGCTTTCAACAAGCACGTCATACGTCAATTCTTGGGCACATTTTTGAAGCAAATGATAGCTAACGAAAACACCCACGTGTTGATAATAACATTCTAAGTAGTTTGCTCTGATTCATGATAATATCTTTGCATCGTCAGTATTGAACTCATTTCAGCTTGTTGTCTTTGGCCTCAGAGATTTACGCATGCATACACTACATTTTTGCACGAGAATTTGATAAGCAACTAGCATTGACCAGCTGGTCTCAGACCTGACACGAGAAGGACACGACTTGAATTCGCAACTTGGCTGTAGTTTTACCTCTGTTTACCGAAGTCCACTCATTCAGAGTGACTGAAACAAATCGTTGCTGTTGCTTAGATCTGAGTACCAATCGACCATGTGACCTTTAATGAATACATCTCATTCCTTCATCTAATGTTGAGCAGTTTGATCTAGTCCAGCAATGTCAAAAACGAAGACCAAAGATACAGGTCGGTTGGAATTCGGAGGATTGATTGATGCATCAGTTGGAACAGTACGCGTGTATATTCTCATGGATGAATGATTTGACGTTGATATGGACATTTCCGCATTACAGCGGAGTTTTGAATTTTAGTTCATACACAATCCGCCATCTGATCAACTTGTATGGAGTTGGTCTTTTTCAAAATACACTGGTTATCAGGATCTACTTCAAGGACACTTTTTATCAATATTGATCAGATATTTAAAAGTGATGACCTGTGATCTGCCAACGGGCCCATGTAGTGTTACAACGAAAATCGTCTTTTTCATGACGAATTCGTATTGACTGTGTTGTTCATCTTTTATCCAATTATGCACAATGTTCTGAGTATGATGTCAAATCCGACTGATACGACGAGTTCACATGAAAACCCTTTAATCGAAGAATGGTTACCATCCACTAAAGATCATCTAAAGTGTTCAACGCCAAGAAACTAATGCGCGTAAATAGGAGTGCAGCGAGAGCTGTAACCGAATGACACGCTCTTTTTCAGACCGTATCCGAGTCGGCTAGTCGCTGTTAACTGCTGACCCTGATGCACTTGTGCAACAGGTATGCCCCGTGCGGGCTGTGCACTGAAAACCGAGTTGCTCGTTTTTATCCAAGAGTGGAAGCGATGTATCCGGCTTTTAGATAGTGAGATGTTAAACATACACCCATGGAAAAAAGTAGATAGTGATTTCTGGTACTCAGTTCACACAGAGCGTGCATGCATATTTGGCATCGTTTGACAATACGGATGATCTGACTTGGTAAACAATGGCTAGACGACTCGAATCCGACACGAAAAAAACAGAGTTGATGCACAGCTGATGTGTTTTATATACTCGTATCTAATTCCCAACTATTGATCTCCCAGGCGACCCCCGCTGAGTATGTACGCCCGTGCTCTTCCATATAACTTTCTGTATCGAAACTGTGGTTCATCAGTTCATCTTCCACATTACAATCGATCACTGAATTTTTGGTCTTTGTTAATGCGTCTACCGAGCTGGATAAAACTGCTAATTTGAATGGAGCGTCTACTCTGTGAATGAGCCTCAATCAGCAAAAGTCACGTGACCGATCGGTACTTAGAAACAAGCAACAATCACGATTCACTTTATTCGTTTTGGTTGAATTAATACTCATTCGGTAAGAGTGCTATGAGTGTCATTTGTGAGCCCCACTTTTCTGGGGTAAGATGAACCGACGCAAACTACTGTCCTTTTTTGTCTGAAAGCCTATGCTACGTGTCATTATATTAGTATGAAATTCGGCGTACGTAACAGGTAATAGGCATGATGATCAGGTTGTCCAGAAAGTCTAGAGAACTGCAGAAGCTTATGAACCGAAACGTAAACCCGATACAATGAACTCGTTTACGGCAGTTAACGCAAAGTTCAAGAAGATTATGGATAACCTAAAAAGTTTACCCGTATCCAGAAGCCACATAAATCGCTAACACACAAGCAACCATTTATCTATCGGTGCCACGCATCCGAAATCACGGTCCAGACCAAGAGTCCAAAGAACCTGAACTCAAATAGAACTGCAAATTTACAAAGCGCCTTTGTTATGAAGCTCGTATCTATGAGCAACAACGCGTGGACAAGGTGTACTGGGTTATTTCTAAGATAAACCCCGTGGATGCTGGCTCAATGATTTGCACCTATGACTAAGGTCATCACCGA
Source organism: Paragonimus skrjabini miyazakii (assembly GCA_014338405.1). Classification (NCBI taxonomy): domain Eukaryota; kingdom Metazoa; phylum Platyhelminthes; class Trematoda; order Plagiorchiida; family Troglotrematidae; genus Paragonimus; species Paragonimus skrjabini miyazakii. The sequence continues at coordinate 39,858 of JTDE01002191.1, read as the reverse complement.
TCAACACAGAGATACAGACAAGCAGAGACAGGCATACAACACATTCCGATAAGTTCATAGAAAAAACCTCTCATCTGAAGCAAAATCAACGATGCGCGTGAGTTAATGCCAACGCAGTAGTGACGTGAGCAAATATCATAGTGAGCTTTGTGTAAAGGACTAGTTGAAGACGCAAACAAACCATACGTGTTTTTCGATATAAGTCTAATTGAATGTATCAACTCATTTTAGAGTACATAAATTGACAGTAACAGCAAAAAAAAACAAAGTTAACTTAGATGAACCACAAAGGCTGTTGCAGCATAACAAAAGGATAAACTAGATCATACAATCTAATCGATAGGTCATCGTTACCTAGTATACATACTTTCCAACAAACAATCGTCAGGACGGCGTGTAGCACTCAATCCGCACAGAACACATGCACATTTGACACTGTTGGGCAACTTAAATAGCCTGGGTTCGTTAGCCACGATCAGCTGGCTCAGACCTGACATGAAAAAAACGCAGCGTTCACATACAACTGGTTACTTTCGGTGATCGCTTGCCAAGATGACTCTTACAGACTAGCATTCGCTTCTCAATTAACCGGTTTTCAAACGAACCGGCCACATCAGTCAGTCGCTGTAAAGTAACATCTGTACAGAGCTTTGTCTATCACTGCGGACAGACGGTATTGTTAATAACAGCCTCTGTTCTTGTTGTGTTTTTGACTGGACATTTTCTATCGCATGATGTTTGTCGACCATTTTTGCTGTATTGATTAACGTTGACGGTGTACACATCTTCGAACGTTTTGATTATATACTGATCAAACGTCTGCAACCTGCTTGATATGCTCTAAACGATTCTATTATTTATCTTTGCTTGCCGTGTATTTCGTTACAAGTATCTCTCAGTATTATTCTTCCGACTAATAATAGTGTATAAAATAAGTTAATTCCGTAGTTTTTCTCCTCTGGTTATATCGTTACTTGCTCAAAGGGATTCTGCACTTCAAACTATACTTTTGACGTATTGCTCATTTTTCTCAACGTTACAACTCTACCGTACTTCTCATATGCGCATTGTCACCGTAACTCAAATCCAATCGGCCTCTATTCAAACCAGTTATCTTATGCCGTCTGAAAAATCACTTGTGTGTTATGTCGTCCTCCGGACCCGTCTTCCCTGTCTTGGAGCACCTTTGGCGTCAAAAGTGTTTCAGCTCAGTTAGTTTTATTCCGCTGTTTCGCGAACCGTACTCACTAAAGGTGCATGTGTCCGAACGGATTAAAGTTCGATCGAAGACCGATGTTTGTATCCGATCGTACACATCAAATAGCCTGAACGATTGAGGAACAAGAAGATCAGGAGGTTGGTTTTTGACCTCATATCTCAGGCCGATGATTTGTTAATGGAGAAGGATAGTTTGGGACTGTTAGCGTTAAGTATCTCGTTGTTTCTGTTTGATAAGGTACTAGAATGTTCGCCAAACCGTTTTTGTCTTGATCGCCCTACAATTATGATATAGTGCATCTGTTACCAAGATACCTTTTCCATTGAATGTGACTATTAACACGACAGGTGTCATTCTATTTTGCAATCTGCTCCTCTGGTCTATTGTAATTTCGTTTTCGATAACTGAATGTCCCTCATTCTCATGTGTACTCTTTTCTGTTCCCGATCGAATGTTTTGAAGATGGTCTGTAACAAACAAGAATTCGTCCCAACATGTAGCAATGGTGATCCGGTTGGATGCGATTTGGCCCTAGCTGGACTGAAACCGTTATCCTTACTGCCTTCTTCCGCTTCCACGACGACAACGACCACCACTACCTCGTGGAGATTACCACCACTGCCACCGCCGCCCTTGCCTGCAAACAAGGTCGGAAGTCTGGAGTTGGAACCGAAGTTCGTTTTTCTCCTACGTTGTCCGCACTGTCAAATGAGCACTGTGCGCTGGCAACACTTTCTGCTTCACTCCACGAAATGTCCAAGCATTTTCACCAAATCTGCCATTATCTCGTCAATACAGCCTGGCCAATTGCCGAACAACAGTTATCGGTGCCGAGTATATTGGTGTTCAGAATGTCAGGCTGTGTCCACTGAAAAAGATCTGGTCACTGAACATGTGACCTATTCTCATAACGGACAGGTGAGTCTCTCTTCGTCGATCTCCTGCTATCGATTGTTTTCACCCATTGGTTTTCACTTCAAGTCAGTTGTATGCTTTCTGCACCTCTAAACCAATTTTCCGTTGCCTTTTTTTGCAAACTCACATCTTCAGCAACTAGGAGGGTCACTCAACTCACTGAGCTTGATTCACACAACACTAATGGTAATCAGAATCGTACTAAACGTCTTGATTACTTTAATGAGGAGCCACTCTCATTTTCACTTTTAAAGAACGCTTGATTCGGTTTCGTGGCTAGTTCATTTAACTTGAAAAGTCAATTAAACAGTGCATTCAATGAAGGTGCACAAATTTGTTGATTTATCGATTGATTGAACGATTTTAAACACCCGATACGCAAAAAGTAACCTCTTAACTGTCGTTGAAACACCAATAGCATGAAGTGATCATGATATGTTTTTGCTCAAAGTATACTTCAACAACTTGACCGTGGCTTCGTTATTCATGAGAATAAATGGACATTCATTATAAAGTTCCTTACATTGACCATTGTTCATACATGAAAGCCGCATATCGGCACGTTTAGTTGCGGTAAGAAACAAGCTTTGTGACTGTGACCAACTTGACAGTTAGGACAACGAAACTAGAGTGAGGTGTTTGATGCTCTACACCACATAACCTGTACACTTGACTAAAAAATGTGTGGTCACCGATTTATATAAATGTGGAACAATATGAGAACAAAAACGAGAAGACGACACCATCCTGGAAGACACTAAGACCGGTGGCAATGACATTTGGTCATTAAATTACATAAACTGGTTGCGCCCAGTAAAATATCCCGGCAAATTTCTATGGTTGAAAACCGAATGTCAGAATCGTTGAGAATTTAAAGTAATGCTTCTATCAGTATTCACTTGAGCTTACCTGTAGATTCAAGCGCTTCTTTCTCAGGGCCTCGGGTGACGCCGAAGTTGAGCATTGTGGTCGAGCTGGAGTGGAAATCGCAAAGTTGCAGAGCAAAGAAATGTTTTGCCAGTTGGATCCCAATGCACAGTCGCTCATATACTGTCAGACTCACTATATCAGTTAAAGCCTGTCAGTGCAAACCAAAAAGGCGCTGTATACTCACTATATCGGCGCACACCAACGGTTATTCGAATGCTAACAAAGATGCGCTCCACAACGCCCTTGTTGATCTCCTGAAGCAGACTAAACACTTTGACATCATCGTACTGATGGACGTCTTTCTCCAGAGGGGAAGCGACTTGGTAGTATGTTTCGTGTTCGGGCACAACGCATTGACAATGGCGAAAGAGTGCTGCAGATGTGCGCACCTCAGTCTGTATATTTCGACCACCGCATTTCAACACAAAAAGACATTGTGTTACATGGAGACCTCCTTGTTCTTCTCAGTCATGGACAGAACTCGGTGATATGGCAGTCTGTTACAAGTGGCGCCACTCTGTTAAAGACTGTCGTGCCTTTTGGAACAACCCCCGAGACTCGGACCATGCTGTTGTGCGTGCCCGTTTTGTTCTGTAATTTGCCCAGAGGACATTCGCTCGTAAATGCAAGGTATTTAACTAGCATTCGAGCGGGGAAAATGTAAAGAACTTTCACCGAGAAGTATTGGTGATCAGGTTGCCCGATTTGACTCGGTTGAGAAAACCCGACGAACACTAGGAACAAATCGTAAAAGCTATGAAAGCTTGCTGTGATGAGGTGTGTTCTGAAGGAGGTGTGCGACTGCGAAGGAACGGGATTTTCGTCACGTCGATAAACCTTATGAACAAGCGTCGCTCGATTCCACCTGGCTCCGAATATGACAACGACTATCAAGAGCTTAAACACAAGCTGACTAAACGCTTGCGCAATGACCACGAGCACCACTTGCTGGAACAGTCGAAAGACATGGAACGAGAATTTTTATCTGAGAATAGCAGAAAGGTTTTTTTCTCTCTATCCGAGGTTGTCCTGGCCGTCGAATCGGTGTTAGTGAGGTCATATATGAAAAAGATGGTTTACTTATCACCAGCGAGATGGGCTGAACATTTTGACGAACAATTCAACTGACTTTAACTAGACCATTTAGAAAGCGGAACCTGAATGGTCAAGTATTGCGTTCCAGACGGTCGTCCGTTGGAAGCAGCACTGGTCCTAGAGTTTAGGTTACTGAAGCGTAACCAGGCTCCTGGACCAGATCTTTTTTCTGTCCTTCTCCTTTCAAGTATGGTTGAGAGAGGTTGATATCTGAACTGACAGAACTCCCTGAGACGATGTGAAGCAGTGAAGGGGTACGTTGTGATTGGTAGTTATCAACCGTGATTCCTGTTTACAAAAAGAGACCCGCAGTCTGTGTGACAACTACAGAGGCATCCGTCTAGTGTCTGTTTTGTCCAAGTTACTCACTAGCCTTATATTGCGTCGATCCACTAAGCCTAGGGATGTCATGTAGCTGAGGAATGGGCAGGATTCTGATCCGATCGAGGGTGCGTTGATCACACTTCTTTTCTCTGACGGACCTAGGAGAATCGGTACTCTTATAGGCAACCGACGGCCGTGGTGTTTACAGACCTAAAAGATGCTTTCGATTCGGTTGCTTATAACGTTCTCTGGAACTGCCTTCTTCGCAAGAAAGTTCCAGGGAATACGTGAATCTGTTGAAGCCACTGTATGCTCACTCTGCAAACAGGGTGATGATTTATGGACAATTTTTTCGGGCTTTCATCACTTCTAGTGGTGTTTGTCATGGGTGTCTGATTTCTCCCATCCTGTTCAGTTGGTCCGGGAGGTGCGCTTGAGGAATCCAGTGAACTTGATGTTGAATTTCTTTTTGGCCGTAGGTTGTAGGGCATGGAATATGCGGACGATATTGTCCTACTTAGCCCCTCTGCTGAACAAGGTGATTGACCGGGTTAGTTTGTGTGGAATACACTTCGCACCGTCAAAGTGCAGGGTGCTTCCTCAAGACTGGAACATTCCCATTTCTGTGTTCTTAATTGCAGATCATGATTAGTTTCATATACTTGGGTAGCACTACCTCGTTAGTCTGTAATATTGCTGGTGAGAGACCAGCGAGAACGGCAAGGGGACGAGTTGACTCTGCCAGCCGGAGTCATCTGTGGCATCGGAATGACGTCCGGCTGTCGTTGAAAGGAAGGTGTATAATACTTGTATATGTTCTGCTTTGCTCTATCGTTCGGGAACGCGGCCTGTTCTCAACGAAGATATCAACAAACTTGCTGTGTTTGGCCATCAGTGCCTCTGTAAGTTAGCCCACATTAAGGGGACTGATGGTGTGAGCAGCATGACTGTTTGTTGGCGCGTATTCCGGAATGCTCGGGATAGGTGATAAGTTGGTTAACTACTCGCATTGTACAGTTTGCAATGGTTTGGTCACGTACTCTGCATGCCAGCCAAACGTTTACCATACCGGGCATTATATGCTGAGACCACTAACAGTTGGTTGAAACCGTGTAGTAGTCAAACAACAACGTGGTCACGAAATATAAAGACTCTGACTCCTCCATTGTGCAAAGTGGGTCGGTGTCGTCTACCTGGCTGGTTCCTCGTAATCACTCGAATCGCTGGTTAAAAACGCTATCCGATATGGTGGTGTGCTACGGTCTATGGCGTACCTGCATCCTACTATTTCCTAACACCTTACCGTTTCTAGTTCCTCTGCCTTGTCCTTTATTCTCATTATTACTATTATTCTGTAACCTTTTCAGCAACATTTCTTCTACACTATTGAAGTGAGTGACGGCCTGAGCCACAGTACTTTCTGGTCGGGCTGCTGGCTGATACGATGATGACGTACCAATGGCGGGCGGGAGCAATGATATGAAAGTCTCTTAAAGCCTGTTGTGTTCACCTGAGCTTCTATTCGTACAGGCGTTCTTTTTTCGAAAATGTTTTAGCCGCGACTTTTGATATCTGGAGCAGTCATCAATTTTAAAATGTGCAAAACATTCCATTGGTTGGCATAATGACTGCGTGCGTTCCTTATGAATTATTACTTCTTTGGCTTGTGCTCTCTACCCCCTCTGGGCTGGACTCTATACCCCGATTGGACCACATGACGACCTTCACAACTCAAGTGTTCCCACGGTCATTGTCCTAGCGCAGCAGCCAATGCGTGCAGTCGCAATCAAAAAGGCCGCAATATGAGTTCACTGGACCAATCATAAGACACTTCCACAGCCTGAAAATACAATAGAGAAATTCTACTGCACTAAAACGAAAGGCTTTTACATGAAAGATACATTCTTATGCCTAAAAGGGAGACCAGTATGGAAAAAGGTATAGAAATGGTATGGATACAGGTACGCCATTGACTGCGACACATCGCCAGCTCGGATAGCGTCTCTAACCAGCGGTTTGAGTGATCACGAGGACCCCATTCAGGCAGGCGACATCTACCCACTTCGCTCAATGGAGCAGTCAGGGTCTTCATATTTCGTAACCACTTTGTTGCTTGACCACCACGCGGTTTGACCCAACTGTTGGTGGCCTCAGCATATAATGCCCGGTACGGTAAACGATCAGATGACATACGGAGTACGTGACCTAACCATCGCAAGCTGTGCAACGTAATTAGCTGACAAACTGATCGCGCATCCCGAGCGTTCCGGAATACGCGCCGGCGAACTGCCACATTGCTCACGCGATCAGTCCACTTAATATGGGCCAATTAGCGGAGACAACGGTGGTCAAACACAGCAAGCCTGTTGATATCTTCTTTGTGAACAGGCCACGTTTCTGAACCATAAAGTAAAATGGAACGCGCACGGGCAACGACAACCAGACGTCTTTTCGACGCCACAGATGATGTCGGCCGGCAAAACCAACTCGTCTCTCTGCCGCCCTCGCTGAACTTTCATCAGCAATATTACAGACTAACGAGGTAGTGCTACCCAAGTATATGAAACTGTCCATGATCTCAAGTAGATTGCCTGCAATTAAAATAGCAGAAATGGGGATGTCCTCGTTTTGAAGAAGCACTTTGCACTTTGAAGGTGCAAACTGCATTCCATACAAACCAGCCCGGCAACCCACCATGTTCAGCATGGTCTTCATGTGTTCGGCAGAGGGGCTAAGTAAGACAATGTCGTCCGCATACTCTAGATAGGTCAATCTAGCGCCAGGAAGAAACTCAACATCAAGCCCACTGAACTGCTCAAGCGCACCCTCCAGAATGTCATCCATGACAAAATTGAACAGGAAGGGGGAAACCGAACACCCTTGATGAACGCCCTAGACAGTTGTCCATAAACTCTCACCCTGCTTGCAGAGTGAGCATACAGAAATTTCAACAGATTCACGTATTTCTCTGGTACTCCCTTGCGGAGAAGGCAGCGCCAAAGAACGTTACGAGCAACTGAGTCGAAAGCAGCCTTTATGTCCAAAAAGACCACGATTGTCGGCTGTCTGCAACAGTGCCGATGTTCCAAGATCCGTCGCAAGGTAAAAATATGATCAACGCAACCTCGACCGGATCGGAATCCTGCCTGTTTTTCACGTATCTGCCTTTCTCTGGGCTTAGTCAGACGATGCAAAATGAGGCCAGTAAGCAACTTGGACGCAGTAGACATCAGACTGACGCCTCTCTGGTTGTCACGTTTAGTTCGGGCCCCCTTTTTGAAAATGGGAATTACTGTTGATAAGCCCTAATCACGAGGTACCTCTTCAGTCTCTTAAATCGTCCGGATGAGACGCGTCAGTTTTGATATCAACCTCTCTCTACCATCCTTGAGAAGATAATGAGGGAGGAAGTCTAGACCAGGAGCCTTATTAAGTTCCAATGACCTGAGCTCCTGAGCTACTTCTGTGTCCGACGGAGGGCCGTCTGGAACGTAGTAACTGACTATTCGGCTCCCTTCGTCCAAATGATCTGGTTGAGGCCAGCTGAACTGCTCTTCAAAATGTTCAGCCCACCTGTCAAGTCGGCGCGATTGACTGGTAATAAGTGAACCATCTTTTTCACGTATGGTCTCACTTACACCGACTTGACGGCCAGTACAACCACGGATTAGGGAAAAAAGCTTTCTGCTATTCCCAGATGAAAAGGCTGTTTTGATTGTTCGACCAAGTATTGCTCACGGTCTTTGCGCATGCTTTTAGTCAGCTTGCTTTTAAGTTCTCGACGGTCATCATCATATTCAGAGCCAAGTGGGATCGATCGACGCTTGTTCATGGGGTTTATCGACGTGACGGAAGTCCGATTCTGTCGAGACTGAACCGCTTCCTCGGACCGTACCTGTTCACAGCATGCTTTCAAAGCTTCGGCGATTTGTTCCCAGTATTCTTTAGGATCCTTCATCTGACTCGAACTGGGCAAAGTGTTCACCAACGCTTTCTGGTAAGCGTTCTCTACATCCCCATCGCTTGAATGCTATTCAACCACCTTGTATTTACGAGCATATGTCCTCTTGGCAAATGGTAAAACAAAACGGGCACGCACAACAGCATGGTCCGAGCCCAGGTGGTTGCTCCAAAAGGCACGACAGTCC
>JTDE01002191.1:5111-31127 GCA_014338405.1 Paragonimus skrjabini miyazakii | reverse complement strand
TATTGGATAATACGCCGGCGGTCACGGTCAACCGCTGGGCGATCGGAGTGCTCTTTGTTTTAGGGTACCTTTTCTAACCCCCTTCTTCCTCAGACGGAAGACAGCAGTGCCGCAACTATAAAGATAGTTCTGCTGTATGCCCATAGGATCGTGCCTCACTACCTAAGCACTCCTACGCGGCCAGTAATGCGACATACAATCCTATGGGTGTAACTGCTTTTCGTCTGACTGCTCCCCTTTGGCCTGTCTGACAAGGTTGCACCTGGAAGGACCTGAGTCCTAGTCAGCATAACCCGCCGGATCAAAACAGTACACAAGCCCGACCACATCGCCAAGGTAGAAGTATAGGTCGGGAATCTTTCGGATAAATTTGGCTGGTGAATTCCCGTTTTGTAAGCTGTTTTTTCTTGTATTTTCGGCACGGAGAAGAGAGTATGCCAGCACATACAAGGATTTTCTGTTAACAACAACTAAATCGAGGCTGGTTAACTGAACACGACTGACAGATAGTCGTGACCGAGATACCATTTCGCATGGTCTGCGTTTTTATTTCCTGAACTTGCTTACTGCTCTGTGCGTCGTGGATTACTATCAGTCCAACACCTACCTGAGCCACAATATCCACGGGTATAGAAAAAAGCTGAAAATGATGAGAAGGCTTCTGCTGAATGGATACATTTAGCGTACTGCCCTACCATGACTAAAGCCATTGGTATTCACTAACTTATTTTCATCGACAGCCATTTCGACTACGACATTGTACCATCAGTTTTGCATCTGCATTCATCGTGTGATATCAGATCATGCTTCTTCCTTGCTTTTATATACCGCATTTCTGAGCAGATTTTTAAGACGCCATGACATAGAACGCAAACTGCGTGGCAGTTATGCATCAGTGAGAACCACTAATGTATTGCTGTCGATGATGATGATGATGACTCGCTGTCGTGGTCACAAAGAGCTCTACGAATCAGTCTTAGCATTCATTCGGCCGTAGACGCATACATTTTACCAACTAGAAGACTGAGGTAATGAGTTTTTCGCATGTTTCTGGCAAGTCATTCAGGTCACGTTGGATAGCTGGAGTTTCATCATCATCATCATCATCATAGACAGCAATACATCAGTGATTCACACTGATGCTTAACTGTCACACAACCATGAAGAAGAAGAAACAAACCCTGTTTACGAAGAGAGAAGAAAAAAGAGGGAGGGGAGGGGACCTAACCACTAACAAAGAGCTACGTCTACATTCAAACATACCAACATCAAGGCGCCTACACCTTGCAAACAAACAACCGAGCTGTAAGTGTAAGCTGGAGTTTAGAACCCTAAACAACCTACGATAAGGTGATTGATTTCGTTGTGTCATCATTCTACTGCAGATATTGAACGAAAATATCTTTAGATTTGGAACTGGTTGTAATCCTACCAAAATAGTGTCAAAAACAGTCCTCCTGTCCATAATCATATTGTATGATTTTCGAATAGTCAATGTTATTATTCACTGTAATCTTCTTCGACTAGGAACTGCTACTCGTGCGCTTGTATGTACGTTTGGCATCTTCCGTATCGCGATACAGCGATACCCATTACCTTACTATAATAAATAGTGAAAATTCCAAACTCCAACCGTCCAACATTTCCATTTATCCGCTCGGAACATATAGATAACATGACAGCTTAACTTGCTACGGTGCACATTCATTGAATCACTGACTTATTCAATTCATCACTGCGTACCAGTGACATTTGAGTACTGTGCTTCGATTTGTGAATTGTTATACTCAAGAATGGCTAGTTCCAGCTAACTTCACTAATGAATAGGATATGTTATATTACTTCTCCTTTGAAATGAGGTATATCTTGCCTTTAATTTACTGCTCAGGTGGATTCAGGAATGCCACGAAGTTTCATCAGTAAGGCAATCAAATTGTCTTGTTAGGTTTGTGGGGTCGTTTTCTTTTCTTGTATGCTTAACACTTTGACTACCAAGATGGCTTAATAACGCGAATTATTTTTTACGTTTTATCTCAGACCCCAACGATGTTTTTAGATCAACGCAGACCTATCGACAGCACTTGCAAGCATTTATCACCTTGCTTTTTACTCTAGAAACTTTAGTAGTGGGGGATTTCGGTTTATGTAAGTTGAACATCACTCACAATTGATTACAGCTTCCACATTCCTGTAGACTTTTTAGTTATTCCTTTTCGAAAGGAATCACTGTATCTGAGTCTGGCTTTCGTTCGAGCTCGTCAGTGATACTATCTATATCACGGCTAGAATTTGAAACTCAGGCCACACTGTTGTGTAGAAACCGTGCTGCCCACTGTTTCATTGGCCTCACATTAGACATGGCTGCATTTTCCGACACAAACGCTCAGTCACATTTGCTTGCGAATAATGCTCAAATTATCGGACCGCCTCGAGAACAAACACAGTAACGGTCCTGTTAACTCCATACGATGACTTCACGACTTTCTTCTCTACAAGTTGAAATCACAGAAATCCTTAAACTTGTTGAGCACTGTTCTGAGTATTAATGAATAGTGGGGGGGGGGTGATTGATATATTTTGAATATCACTTACAATTGATTGCGGTTTTCGCATTTCCGTAAACTTTTCAACCGGTTCCCATCGAAATGAAGCACGACCACTTCAATAATTACGTGGTCCATCGTGGTCATGACTATGTAGCCTTCGGACTATTGTGTCTTAATTCAATCAGAACTAATGTATTTCAGTAGTAAATTATGGATGTAGGAACGAACGGGTTTGTGGACAAAAAACCGTGACGACTATCTGTATGGGACGAGGCTACCAGTAACCTTAGTTCTTATGCCGGGGTCTTCTTTGTTTGGCGATGCAGCATAGAGGTAAACGTAATCATCCTGTGAACGTTGGACCATCGTCTACTTGCGATCTTCACCCACCCAAGGTTTGCTCGTGCGTGTTTGCTGTGCGTGTGGCACTGGCCCTTGTTAAACAGTATTTGTCCTACACGCACCCCAAGGGCCAACTGCTTCTGGTTTCAACATGCTTGATTCTCCCATACCCAACAACCTCTCGTGCGTGGCTTCGTTTGGACGTGGGTTGTGAAAGATAGGCGTTAGACGGGCGCGCAGTGCGACTGGTTTGTTTGCGTCTCCGCTAGCGCGTACACACACATGCGCGCCGCAGCCGTCAGTCAGTTTCTGCGTCCGTGCAGCTATGTGTCCGATCGAGCCGTCGTGTCTTGACTTAGTCGGCAGGCCGTGCGGTCTACCACACGAGAAGGATAACCAGAATAGGTCGATGAAGGCGTTGAAGTGTTGGGCACGTCCACGCCCGCCCTGGCTTTCCGGTCGGTCGTGGCCTCATCGTTTTGCATCTGGTGTTCGCCCGTTCGTCAGTGCACTGTGACAACACGCGCAGACACACCCAATGCACACACGCTCCAATGTACGATGCGTTCAATGGGCGGGCGACGCAAAGACAGAGACAGCCGTAAGCCACTCAACTTTGTCAGGTCGATAGCCTGCTGCATCGTCTGTCCACCCTAATGCACGGGCACAAGGCCCGTGTGTGTTCATTTGCTTTGTGTTATCGTGGCCCGCGTAATAGGTCAACCGTGCGTATACACAATCAAACCAGCAACCCTTGTCTCTTGAAACCCATCAGCCCTGATTGTTCTTGCCGTTACTGTCAATCGATTCATGCACTGCTTTACTGTTCCCTGTTTTGCGTGTGATGTGAGCAAGTCACCTATCGGAAATGCGTTCACTGTATGCTGAAAACGTGTGTTGACAATCGGTTACGCACACATTCACTTGACCGACCGATACTGTCCACGGATTGCATTATTCATAAACGCACGCCCGATTGAACTTCACTTGCTGTTCGCAACAAGCTTTTGTGGAAATAGTGTTTCATTATTGTTACTATTACTAGTGGTAGTGCTAACTATAAAAATCGGACTGAAGGTTGCAGACTCGGTTAATCACGGATTCATTCTGTTTCCGAACCTAGCCTACTTTAGTACCAGATTAATCAGCGGTTTTCTGCCTCGTTTACAGAAGCCCGATCCCCCTTATCAGTGATTCGGACTCGAACGCTCGAGCAGATGGGAATCAGTCTGCAATCGCGATATAATTATGTGATTTGTTTTGTAAACTTGTGGTTCTCTGTATGTTACAACAATCTGGACAGGAGGGGGGGGGGTTCCGAACTGTTTCGTTCGAATAACATTATTCACTCTTTTGTAACGTTATATAGTTCACTGATTAGCAAAGGTAGAAAAATATATAGATGTAAATGACGTCATCGACCCGAGACTTCATTCATGAACTTGATCCTAATCCCTTTCTTTGAACTCTATAAACTCACGACGATCACAAAGACACTAGAACAACTAGATTTATTGCGATTACTTATACCGCGTATATAGTGAAATTATTTTCGTAACTGATCGCCACTCAAGCTCCACAGAGCATTTATTGACTGGGTATAACAGGTAGTCTCGTTTTTGTTTTGGTGCGTGGTTGTTAAACATCTTTTCCCGTATGTTATATCTGTAGACGGATATTACTGCGTGAAACAACGATGAACAGTTTGTTCTTCGATAGGATTCACATAATTCTACCAATATGGATCCATTATCAAATCCATCCGGCTATCGTTACCATGCAATGCTCCTTTATAACAAATGCGTGCGTTATGCCCATCCACATCTAACAGTTGTTTCCAGAAAACCATCATACATAACCCATCGGATGTTGTTCTTCGACCTTGACATGTCAACAATGTCCACCTTACATTCTTTTTCTTTATGGAATAAAACTATGCGGGTTTTTTCTCCCCCAGAATGACATTTCGTAAAACATTGGTCATCCAGCCTATTCCCGTGGAGGGAGTTCTCACAGTGATCGAGAAGTTCTCTTTTTATTTCTGTCGGGATTTCTTTACGGGTTAAACGTAACTTCTCCGTCAGCGTTCCACGCCATTTGCTGAGCATGGGTACCAAGGTGGGATTAATGAAGAACTTTGCAACCCTTATCGAGTAAACCTTCAGCCAAATGTCATCTGTACTGTCAAAGAGACTAATCGTTTCGCGAATCGCTTTTTTGTACTTCTAAACATACGGCTTCACGTTGTGAGCACATTTCCTCTTTATCTACCAACATCCATAGGGTGATCCCGTACTCGTCTGATTGGCCTATTGGGCATTGATGTAATTAGTTGTTTTGTTTTTCGGCCGTTGTCGTGAGGTCTTACAATCAACTTTCCGAAAATCTCTCTTTCTTGAGTAATAAAATCATCGTCTTAGTCTATCACAACTAGCTCTATCGTTAAAACGAGTGTTTCTTGGTTCCGAGACATTTTCTTGTCAAGTCTTCGGAATATTAAACGATGGTTTCCAAGGCAACTCGACAGAGTAACACCTTCCTCATGGTTCATGAGCATTCAGTAAACTACTACACAACATCACCGTGGATACCGAATCTTCAGAATGGTTCCTAATAGTTCGGAGTACAGATTCAATTTCTCTAAATCAATTAGAACATCGTGGGTCTTTGGCCATTGTATGAATTTGCCTCTCCAATTTTCAAATTTCAGAAAGCATTATGTGCCACGGAACCAGCAAACCCACCTAATGTGCATACTAGTGGGCCACCTGTTGATCTTGATTGTCGTTTCTGAGGATCTATTTTCGTGACAGTGGCCACGTTTGTGCAGGCTAGTCAACTTGTTCATGCGCCATCGTAATATGCACGAACCAGATTGACGAACGAGTCGTCACTTCGGTAATGTTCTAACGATATTTGATTGCGCTAGCTTCTTGTCCCAATCTTCTGTTGTGCAGCCTAGGCTACTTTTCAATGGTATTTGTTTTTCAAAAAGTCTGGACTCCGAACCCAACACGAGCACACAACCGCACATCTCAAGCACGCTCGTTGGTTGATTAATCGATCCCCTACTGGGCTGTCGAAAGCGTCGACCTATTCCGTCCGAAATCGGAGTCATCCTGTACCGTCCACTTGCGAACCTCATGTCACGTCCTAAGTCTAAACTGTGTCAGAAACATGGGTGTCTGATGCAGGTCATCGATCCAAGTGACTTCATTCAGGAGCTTGATCCCACCGCGTTTCCTCAACCCATATTAATTCACGGCGACCACAAGAGCACTGAAACAGCTAGATTTGTTACGGTTCCTCACAACTTAGGTGCGACGATTCATGCGCCATTGCGTGATCTATCAAACTGGCGGTCCCTACCGTCGACAGCCTCGATTTATGTCATGCTCCGATACGATGTATCTGATCACATAGAGGTACGTTTGCAACGGACGTTACGGTCTTTGTCATAACGGTTGAACAAACCAATAAGAAAAGGAATTAACCTCAGTTGTCTGACTCCAACTTGACATGAAAAGGTTGCACCGCAGATTTACATGCATGTTCTGGCTGACTATCCACTCACTTAGAATTGATGAAATTATTCGTTGCTCCTGTTATCGCTTACTCCTCGGTACCGATTGATTACGCGGCCCTTGTTGATGGTCTCCCGCGGGATGTGTGCAGTTAATGGCTTTCAAATCAGCAACTCTTGACCACAGCTTCGGTCATCGACTTTCGCTTCATTTTGGTGATGAGAGCAGCTTATTTGTTATAATGACTAAGCAGAACACCCACAGAAGCTAATGTAAAGTGCGCTATTTTGTAAATCCTTCAAGAGATAGGTATCGAGTCTCGCTCATCTGTATCAAGACGTTTGAGGGCTATTGCATTTACGTGAATGTCATTTCTGTTCTGCCACGTTATACATTCCCCAGGTGCGCGACTTTTTTGAACCACCGATTTTCACGGTTTGGTTCTGCACTTAATGCTTCATACTATCTAACGCTTTTTGGACATAATTGCAACAGTCTGACGGTTTTTGTTGACAGAACATACTCCGTGCTTAAACTCTGTAAATGCGGGCATGGTCAAACAGATCAGGAAACCCGTAGCTAGTTTGTGATCAACTGTCATCCTATCTTCGAAACACACTGTATGCCATCGGTCGTTATGCTCACGGTTACCGATTGGTTGCAAGTTTTTCTGTTATCATCAAACTGTTTGGATTACCAGACTTTGTTCCAGGGTAGGATCTCAGTATCGTAGATATAGGCCGTCGATGTTTGATCAACTATTGGCTTGTACCTCTCCTCTAAAACTCGTTTGTTCGTCGAGTGTGGTCGAACGTTGTCGTCTGCCTGTTTGGGATCCTGTGATCTGTTCGCATCAGTGGCTGGAAACTTTCTCAGTCACGGTGACCTGTCCACCTCTCTGTGGCCCGCTTGAATTGGTATGGTCGCCAATTCTCTGCGATTCATAGTTCATGTCATGGCAGTAGTCAGTCATTACAAACTGATACCATATAGAGTTCCGTGTAACGTGTTTTGTATGATTTTTGAGCTGGCGTTTCTCCGTCTTGCAGTCAAATCACAGCCAGTTAGCAGTGAGAAATACATACCGAAATGGACAGTATCTTCATTCTTCTATATACCGTTAACTTGTGCCCTTATTGAGGTATCCTTGATTTTCATATGGACTGAAAATCACCCACAATTGATCGCAGCTGTCGCATCCCCATAGACTTTCCAGTCGGCCCCTTTCGAAAAAAAGCACTAAACTGGAGTTTTGCTCTCATTAGAGCTCGTCAGTAGTGCATATCCTCGCCACGGCCGGAACCAGAACTCCGGCCACGCTTTTCATGGGGCAACCGTGTTTACCACTGCTCTGTTGACCTCACATTGGGCAAGACCGAATTATCACATGTGAACGCTCAACCACTTTCGCTTGTGAGTAATGATCAGGTTGCCCGATCGTCTCGATAGAAGACACAGTAACTGTCCTGTTAACTCCAATCGATGCCCCTCGACTAGAAGTTCTCTACAAGTTGGGATCACACGGTTGTTTTATGAAAGCGTGGCTGGAGTTCTGGTTCCAGCCGTGGCAAGGATATGCACTACTGAAGAGCTCTGATGAGAGCGATACTCGAGTCTAGTGCTTCTTTTCGAAAGGGGCCGACCGGAAAGTCTATGGGAATGCGACAGCTGCGATCAATTGTGGGTAGTGTTCAATTTACATGAAAACCAAAATCCCATACTACTCATCAGTAATCAAATACCGCTCAACAAGTCAATGATTTCTGTGATTTCAACTTGCACACAAGTCCTAGTCGAGGGGTGATCGATTGGAGTTAACAGACAGTAATTGTGTCTCCTCGGCTCGAGGCGATCGGGCAACCTGATCATTACTCACAAGCCAAAGTGCTGCAGTGTTCACTGATCATAATTCGGTCGTGCCTAATGTGAGATCAATGGCGAAATGGTAAACACGGTTGCCTCATGAACAGCGTGGCCGTGGTTCTAGTCCCGGCAGTGGCGACCGGGAAGTCTATGGGAATGCGACAGCTGCGATCAATTGTGGGTGATGTTCAATCTATATGAAAACCAAAATCCCATACTACTCAGCAGATATCCTTGATTGTTGCATTGACGTTACTATTTTCTCCTATAATAGCCATTTCAACTACTGTGTTATCCGTTCCATTCTCCAAATTACATTTCATTACATTACATTACATTACATTACATTACATTACATTTACATTTACATTACATTACATTACATTTCATTTCAGGCCATTGTGATACACGAGAGACTCCATGTTGACTTCCTCGATTCGAAAGTCCAGTCGGCAACTGCGGACTCTTCGCGTGCGTCCTACATACCAGGTTCATCTTCTGTGTCTAGCACACCCGTGTCCAAAACGAATTCATTTGTCCCGTTCTATGTGAATTCAATGTGGCCATCATCCCCGGAGAATGACGAGGAGACAGAATCACCTATGAATTTGGCCGCATTGGCTCGTCCGGCAGCTTCAAAACTAGCTGGTCCTGGCGGTCGGAATTATCAGCAAATAACTTCGACTGTGCCGATATTACCTTCCATTCGACCCGCCCCTGCCGTCTCCGCAGTGACCACATCGTCATGGCACTCGATACAACAGACTGTGGTCAGTGATGCCTCTTCCATTTCTTTGCTACAGAGTGCCGCTGCTTTGAAGACTCTACAAGAACTGACGGGTGCTGGTGGACATGATGTCACATCGGAAGCTGCCTCCGCGGTTGCGGCGATGGCTGCCGCTGCTCTCAGTGGACTAACGGGATTCGATGTGACTAGTTCAACCGCTTCGGCTGATATGTTGACCAGCATAAATGCATCTTCCCTTGCGAGTCTGACAGCTCCTGCGATCGCAAGCGTCGTACAGTTTACCAGTCCACAAGTTGGTAATAAGGGAGATGGAACACAGTCGAATGGTCCAACGGAGAATTCCACACCCGAGTCAAATGATGGCCCAGAGCAGTCATCCGAAAAGCCAGATTACGATGAGAAATGTGATACTGGTCGCGCCGGGGACGATTTGGTCTCATTCCCATTCGACGAGACTAAATTTCGTAATGAACTTTCTAAGCACATTCGTTCGAGTGTGCTTGACTCCCTAGTGGCAAAGATGCACCAGTTCTCTTCATACTTTGTCCGAATTTTGGGAAAAGAGAACCACCGTCGTATTCCAGTATGCCCAGAGTGTGATAAGGTGTTTCCCTACGGCCTGGGTGACTTCAAGCGTCATTTGCTCACCGTTCACCTGGAGGTTCCACGCGAGTATTTGAAAGATTGTTTGCGATTCACTTATCTGCCCAAAAGTGAAGAAAAGTTTCAAGAAGTACAGGAGCAGTTAGCAATGAGACAAATGAAACCACGTTTGTTAGAAGCCGGTCGTCGACGTGTTCCATTACCATACTCTATCATAATTCTGCGTCGGTTAACACGTCATCTACCAATCGGAACACGAGAATTTCTGGAACACAAAATGCAATTGTATAGTCGTTTGTCAGTAATTGTAGATACGCGGGGCGGTCTACGGCGCTATCGTTGCAATCATTGTAGCTATTCCTCACCACATGCACTCGCTGACGTTCGCAAACACATCCTCGGTTCACACTGTGGCATTTCTACGAAACACTTTCGACATTGCCTGCAGGCTTCCCGCTTAGATCCAGTTGAATTTATCTTGTTTTCCGATGAGAAATTGGCTCGTCTTGCTAAAGATTACATGCACCGCCAACATGGCTCGGAAGCATTTATCTCAACAGGAAGTCGTTCTCCTTCACCGGACGATGGGACGAGTCATAATGGGTTCACAGAGCTCGACTCAGTTGTGTCCAGTACTTCGAATTCGGATTCAGAGCACAAACCTCAGGACACTTACGTGTCTCACTTCACTGCCGTAGTCCCAGGCTCAAAAAATCGCGTCACCGTACGCATTCGTCCCCCAGTTCCACCAGATTCAATCAATGCCCAGGGTACGAACACCATCGTTGGGCCACCTGTGGTCGCCAGTCCTTCAAACGTAAATCTTTCCCCTGCAACACCTCCGCGATCCCCGGATTCACCGGACTCTTTATTCGAACCACAACCAGCTAACGTTGTAGACAGTCTGGATTTGAATACTCTACCGTCGATTCCGGGCTTTGAGGGGGCTGATCGTGTAGTACACCTTGCACTGCCCTTTTCAGAGCCGGTCTTAAGGCAGTTAATGAACCAAGCCGGAGCAACAAAAGCTCACATGGATGAAATACTTTCCAAAATGCGTATCTACTCCACCTACACCATGAGCCGCATTTGCAAAGGCGATCGCACGATCGCTTTTCGATGCCCTTGTGGACGTTTGTTCATGACAACCAGGCAGCCAGATAGCAAGATTCGCGCAGCCACGTTAGCTGATAGCCGACGACATGTAATGGGTGTGCATGCTCGAATTCCGCACGAGTTCATAACACTTTGTTGCCAGGCTTCTCGGATCACTCGTGAATACGATTTCGAAATCTATCCAGATGATATGCTTCTTCGATTGGCTATGGATCGACCGATCAAACTAACCAATCTGCCTCCGGCTAGTTGTCCAGTCAGTCGCCCCAGCTCTTCCTTACCTCCACTGCGGCCGTTGCGGGATTTGGGTTTGAACGCATCAGCCTCCGGGAAATTTGCGACAACGGAGGATAACTTTGAACCCAGTCAGTCTGATACGATGGATAATTCAGTATCGGTTGATAATTCTGAGGCTCAGTCTGTCAGTTCTACAGATGGTTTTGGTGGCCCTCGCGACTCCATCGAGGATGAGAGGTTGACGATTGTGGAGGACAAAGAGTCTCCAGAATCGAATGACAAAAAAGCGTCTAAAGGCATGGAAGACCCTCTATCTCATTTGTCTCTGGCCCAGGCTTCTCCAAACGAGGAAGTAGAAAGAGTGATTGATTTGCCTTATTCGTCCGAGGCATTGCACAGTCTCGTTGAAGGCTACTGTCCACCAAGCTACTTCCCCATCCTGGAGGTAAGTCTCTTTCTCTACACACGCTGGCACTCTGTTCACGATGCAGCCTCGCTGATCGTCTTGACTGGTTTTATGTGTACACCCAACTAACGTGAACATTTTTAAGTGCCCATCGAAGCTAAGTTCTCCCTAATTCTTTACTGTCGTTAGGTTGTTTACTCCTAATCCGATGGGTAACGGAATGCAACGAGGAGCTTCTAATTGACAACTTCTCACCGCTGGGCATCCCGAATCCGGTTGTTGTCTTTAGACAGCGAACCAATCTGTAACCACACACGTTCAGGACCGTTTGACGATTGTGTATGTCCGTCGACCACACTGTATGTATATTTAAATTAAATTCCGGTGACGGTGAAAGGGTTTTCGGTTTGAATTTACTCTCGGCTGACGATTACATCCGGCTAAGCAAACAATTGTAGGAGACCTTCGAGATCGTCGCTAATTGATCCCATCCAGTCGTCTACCTACGTGGTTGTTTCGCTAGATCATATTGGCATATTTCACAATTCCAGGCGCTACTCCTAACACTTGTGTTGCTGTTTACACCCTCTGTATGGTTTCACCGTTCGTTAGAGCGCTTGCTCATTCTGGCTTGTACCTGCAGATAGATTCCTTTGCGTGTATGTATGAGTGGAGTTATCTTATCCGTGTACGTTGTGTGGTATTTCTCTTTGGGTATCTTTGCGTGCCTTCATTTACCTAGCCGTGATCCACAAATTCCACCATATATTTGTCATATGCGTGCAATGCAAGTAGACCAGTACACCGTCACCAGCCTCTAGCAACTGGAATGAAAAACGTATTTCCTAGGGCTTCCAGTTGTGATTGTTTGCCTGTGCGGATGTTTGCGTGCTTGCATATGTTAGATTGTTTGCCGCTCGCGCGTATGTGCATGCACTTCTGTGGTCGCTTCAAGCCGGTTTTTCATGCATTTCTTTTTCTTCGCTCTTTGGTCTATTTACACAGTTTTAACAATTTGCGTTGGTATTTTCCTGTTTCTATCCAGCCGTCGGCATTGATACCTTTGCATCGCACAGAATTCCTTGTATTGATTAAGTGATTTTTTCAGATCTGGTACACGGTTTTCCAGCATGCGCCATGCCATAAGTGTCCCTCATTGGAATTCATAGTTTAGCCAGTGCTTCTTAATGTGTTGTATCATAGCGTGTATATTTAGCAATTCCCGTTGTTGCTAGTGCGCTGTACCATCTTTACCTATTATGACGACTTATACAATCTTCCTTGCGGTATAAATAAAGCTTCTTCACATAGACTCGTGTTAGTTTATTCCGTGACCTATTGTTAGCTTGCGGCCTGAGACATTCAGTGACTTTGGGCCTCTGACATTGCCAAAGGTGTATGATGCGTTATTGTTTACTTCGTGTGATTCTGTTGAACAATAGAAGTTTGTGGGAGTTCTCTGCTTATGATGATTAATAATTGATATTCACGGTGAGATCTCATACAACACCCAACATGGTTCCCATACATGCCTGGATCAACCTTTTCTGTTGAACTAGACGATTCGTTAGATTTGGCCAATCTCTCTCGTCTGCGTTCCTCCAACGAGGCGCGTGCTCTTCGCAATCGTACACAAGTACAATTGAATCTTCGACTCCAGCTACTCCCCCAAACCACCATTGTGTTGACTAATCGTATGCGTACATTTGCAGCCTTAAGTCATACTTATAGGCTTTGTGTCTGGAGTCGCCTTTGGTCCAGACAATAGTCCATAAGGTGACTGATTAATCAATGGGTACACGTTTACATAGAAGAAAAGCTAGGCGAAAGCATTGCAGATTCTTAAGGTGGAAGAAGGGTCAACAATTTTACGGATACGTGTTTATTGACCATGATACATTGTCATGTCGGAAGGCGTTTCCAGCCGGCGCTACGAATGATCGCCTAGTAAATGACATCTCCCTACCTCACTCTGTGGGGCGATCAGGGCGTTCATTGCTCGTGTCCCTGTCGTCGTCTGACCACTCTGCATTCTCTTCTAGCCGTTAGTGACTAAACTGAACAGTTCATTGTGCAGCGGTTGGTCCGTCGACACGCAGACTGCGTTTTTATTGCCTTGGTAATGGATTGGACTTTCAGCTTTCGCAAATATGACCTCTACGGATCGACACGTTGCTCACACAGTCCATCTATTTGATGCGTAGTGACCAGAAGAAACAACGGTAGGCGAATACCGGGAGCTTGTATGTATTTTCCACATTAAATAGATCAAGTATCTAATTCGTAGAGCAAAACTGAGCGTACGAACGCATTCCGATCCCTCCCTTTATGAGCCACTCGAACATTTTGACGATGCCACAAATGAGGATTTTCAAACGCATTACGTGTTTTCGCAGTCCTCACGAACACCCCGTCAATAACGTTTCAAGCTGACACTACTCAGGTCTACAATAAAGCAGTCAGCATCAGGTTACCTATCACCCGTTGCACTCACACAGCCGTATCGCGAGCAAGAATTAGACAGAATCTCTTTTGCCCCACCCTATTAATGTTGTGTGCTTCATTATAAACGGCGTACTGTACGTCACCGAAGTCTGTTAACTGTATATCCAATCATCTGCAGTCCCAAATTGTGTTACTCTTGCTCAGTAGACAAAAGTTTTTCGTATACCGGGGCTAGTTTATCCATAGCTCCTTATTTTTCTAAGCTGAGTCATCCTTTTTCTCATCTATGCTCTGTACTTCAGCTGATGTTTTTACCGCAAGGTCCAACCTTAATTAGTGAGCGATTGAACTCGCCTAATCTCTGTTACTGAACATCTGCTTCCTATCTTAATTACTGTTTACCCGTTGGGGCCACCCAGTGCGTCCGTTTGAATGTTAACGCATCGGTGATGAATTGCTCGGAAACGGTTCATCAAATGCTATCGCATTTTTGGTACACTAGGATGCTATCCATCTTACGATCGCCCTACATACTCACCGCAAAGCTCTTATTCCAATCGGAACAGATCGGCTTCATGTGTTGAATGAAAATGGGACAGATTAGCATTTTCTTACTTGACCAGTAGTTTTCCAAAGTCGATTCCACTTTCTTTCCGTTACGTATTGCTTGATTTACGGGAACAGCCTGGTATTCCAGCAATAGCCTCATACTCATTGTGTGTGATTTATTTCCCATTAGACTGATCCCCATTAATATCCTTACGAAATTTTCGAACTGTACACGTTTGTCCTCGATTTTTTCCCTCTTCTCCCGGGTTCCATGTCATTGCTTGCATACACACACATCTCCCAACAATCGCTGTCCTCTTTTTATCCTACAGGAGAAAATGGACGTGTACAGTTCACTGAAGGTATTTATCAGCCGTCGTCGTGGCCGGCGTTATTTCTGTTGTTCCGGTTGCTCTTCCTCTTCTCCGCATGGAATGGGTGATATCCGCAAACACATTCTTGGAGTGCATGCCAAGGTTCCGGAACGTTATAAAGCGGCTGCCATGCACTGCAGTCGTTTAAGCCGAGAAGATAACACTCTGTTGCCTAACCACGTCTTGTTACATTTGGCTAAAATGAAATGGAAAGGCACGGTAATTAAACCGTTGGCCGAGATGGATTTGTCTCAATTCGGCGCACGACGAGCATCCGCTGTCGGTCTGGTTCGACAAACGGGGCAATTTGCTTCCCAGGTCTATCAACCCTCAACACAACACCGAGACTCAGAGAAACTGACAGCACTTCCGTCTGCTGCGTCGACTACCGGTGCCGGACACCGGTCTTCCGCTACCGGCTCGGACAAATTCCGCAGCAGTCTGTACAGCACGGTAACTTCGTGTACGTTCGATGACCAGGCAGAGGACGCTGAGTTCGACCTCGTATCCGAACCGCATGAACGAGAAAGTGGTAACAATGAGTCGGACGAAACGCAGCCCTATATTATTCGAATGAATGCGGACCCTAGCCGCAAGATTACTGAGGGCTGCGCTCTTGTCTATGCTTGCTCCGCTTGTCCGTTTCTGTCCAACAATGCAGGCGCAACTCGAGCCCACATTGTTCGTACGCATATGCACGTCCCAGCCTATAATTGTCCCCACTGTGACCAAACATTCCAAACGAGCAAGGATGCGTTGAATCATCATCAAACTGTGCACACGCGACTGGATTTTGCGGTTGACCGGCACCGAATGATTTATCGGGACATTATGTCTAAGGTAAGCTATTTTGTAATGCTTACCTTTGCAATCTCGCTGTTTACAGCCGGACTCAGTCCATCCTTATCCGGGTGTTGTAGCTAAGCGCACAATTGAGTAACGTGAATTTGTCTACAAGGAATTCATGCTTAGGTTAAAAGTAAACAGGTAAACAGGATCACGGAAGTATAACTGATCTGTCAATACATGTTTGTCTTCGCTTGAAAGTTTTATTAATGATTTGCTCATTTTGCTTGCTCTGTTTCCTGTAGATCTCTGTAACAGATATCGAATCGGAACCGGCCTCCCGTGTAACGGAGCTCAAACAACTTTTGCGCGCCCGTACAAGTGAGCCGGAAAAGCGGTCCGAGGATGCCGGGGACAGGGAAGATGATGCTTCGTTTGAAACAGAAATGGATTACGAAGAATTGTCAGTAGCCCTTGACCAGGGGAATTGTGATCTGGGGCGGATACGTTGCTTGCCCGATGTTCCTGAGTCGGGGAAGCCGGCAAAAATTGCCCGATTAGACACGGATTCTACCAGCACCACAGCGGATGACCTCCCTGATGTACCAAACGGCAACCCAGACATGACACGCCCAGTGGTTGTGTTAAATGGCCTTACGGAGTCCGGCAAATTTGCCAGTCCTATTGCCCGATCCGGTCCAAGCGGTTCGAGTAGACGGAAACCGAGCAAATTGCAACTGGTGCAACTTAAGCCCACTTTGGAACTTGAAAACAGTGACGCTTGCCCCACCTCCGGTCTTATTGAGAAACCTGATACATGTGGTCAGGAATCCGAAACATCTGATAAATTAATCCTCAACGTCAGTGAGATTTGATTTGCCAGTCTTGTACATAAATTTACGCTTGCATATGTTCGCGACGTTAGATTTGTTTCAGTCGGGTAACCCATTACTCCTTACTGATGCACATCCTGATCTACGCACGTCCACTGATTTTTGATTGTGTTTGTCTTCAGTGTTTCGTTGTTGTATTTTTTTAGCTTTCTTACCGTTCTTGTTTGTTTTCTTTGAGGTTACGTATATATTTCTCTTCCTACATTCGTGCTCCCATTTTTGCCCGCTGTCTGGAATTATTATTTTTCAAGCTAACTCCGGCTTCATCATTGCCGGACAATTCATGTATATTTCTGTCGCAGTTGTGAACTATCACTATGATGTGACTGATGATGCGCGTAACGACGACGCGTCCAATAGGTACTCAGGCACGCGACGCACAGTCATTGAAACCCAGCCCTACCTCTATACGATACTGCCCTTTGTACAATTTTTTATCATTTCTTTTTCCACTCATGTTACCTCTTTGGTTCGATCATTTGGGTTGTCTGAGTACCCTGTTAAGAGTAAACTTATACAGAAATAACCAAAGCATTTATCTATAGACCTGTTGTGTATGTGTGTATATGCGTTGACTTATCGATTTGATTCGTATATTGAACCAGACGGCATAAGAAGTCCGTCTGATATTTCCTAAATCTATAGCTATCTATTGACTCTACATATAATTTCGATGGTAAATGTAGATACTCGAGTGATGGACCGCTTGTGTACATTTTTTGATCAATCAACTGGTGTTCAACAGATACACGCACACACGTAAAGACATTGCGATGAAGTCTTTCCACATTGCTGTTGATCCTTTTGCATTCTGGTCAGTGCTCTGGTTCTAGTGTCCAATGTTGTTACGTGCACACGGAACGTACACGCATACACTTGTGATTTGCTTTGTGACTTTGTGATCAAGTGGTATTCGGGCCCCTCGTTTCTGTGCTTCTCATGACCATGTAGTCCCCACGACTCCTTCATCATTCTGTCGGCTCCGACACGGTTAGCGTTTCTCTTTATGTGTTTTTTCATATCGTTTGTCCGATCAAGCATAATGATGTGTGCTGCTGCTACTACCAATGTTCCCCTCCCTTGTCGTTCATTCGCGATTCACAGACCTTTCAAACCTGTTCCTCATTTACGTCTATACTATAGTATATGTATACGCAACCTGATATTTCACGAACAATGTTGTCACGTACCATCGTTGCTTGTAAGCCCACCTGGCTCCTGTTTGCTGGTTCATTGGTTCTCGTTTCAATGTCTGTAATGAGCACTGTTACATTTTTTCACATATATACCTTGTTGAGAACCAACGCCAAAGTGATATAAACGTGTACTTTCTTAATTTGTTAACTTTTTTGCATATTTGCTATTCACGGAGATACTTTTTCCGAACTGAATAGAATGATAGTTTCCGTTTCCTCTCCAGCATCGTTCCCATCGAGTCTGTGTAGCTTGGCATGATGTTTTCACTAACACTAATTCTGTTTCAATTTAAGATGAGCTGATATCAATTTCGTGTCAATAGATGTCAGTTCAAATACCCTCAAAAGGTTTGTATGAATTTACTGCACGTCATTCAGTGATCAACAGAACCACACACCCGATGTGTACACGAGTAGGCTGTTACACAGTGGTCGGCTGGCTCGAATGACGTGGGAGGATAGGTGTATGAAGGATGCAGGGTTAAACGGAACATAGTCGCCTCCACCCAGTTATTGGGTTATCCGGGACACGGATTAACACCACCTCTTCCGTACATGTGGTGTTTCCGCTTAGCACTGAGTGTCCGTATACGTTGTACTCAACACGGACACAGACAACGGTGTATTCCGAGTGTCAATACATCTGGCAAATTGGTCCCCCGTCTGACAGTACAGCTGAATGTGGGCTTCGACCACAGTCATCGGAACTGCTCGGTAAGTTGGACAACACTTTTCTCGGTGAGCCATTGGGGACTAGCCTGATGGCTGCCATGACGGTTAAGAGCAGGACTGAAATACCCAATGTAATCGGTCTGTCACGATTCTCAAGCAGCGTCTTCATCCTGGCATGAGCGAACTACTTGGTATAGATGACGAGAGATCTGTTGGCTGTAGTGCTAGCGGAACAGTGTGGTTAACAACTAATAATGTCTAATTAATTGTATTACTGCATCAATTGATAAAATTCGTGCGATGATAGATCGAAAGAATTATTGACACAATGCACGATGGTATGTAGACCGCAAGGCAGCGGGTAGGTGGCAGTGTACCAGAACTGGTACATTTTTCGGGAAAAAAATGCCAACCTTCTTCAAACCCCCAACCAGGAGACTGGTTTGTCAGACCTCTACCTATTGGCCTGCCTGGCATGGGTGACTCTATCAGTGTGGTGGCCACACCGTCCAGTTTAGCCCAATAGGTCATCGAGATGCGCAAGCCGTCACACCGCGTCAAGGTCCAGTCTCGTTGGGACAGGATCACCACTGAATTCCTTCTGTTGCTATCCGCTGAACTGTGTTAGGCCGCAGCCATATTCCGATCGGTATATAAGTATGCCTTGTAATAACGCGACCGTGTGGGCAGTTTTCTCCCGAGTGCTTGCGACAGTTGCTCACTCCTTTCTGTGTACTTCACTTCCGCGGGTGCGATGGAAGAAACTGTGAATGAAAATGCTCAAATGCATTTGCTCGTCTTGCCGTCATCGATCCAGTTGATTGATTTCTCCGCGACTGTGTGTGATTTCGTGCTGATCGAAGTGTTTCCTCCTTTTTTTATTTAACTCGACACTCAATGCACCTGTGCCTAAATACGGCTTCTTGACTTAGCGGCCCTCGTCTAATCAGCAACCATTGGTGTGACGGAGACGTGCTCTGATCGCTGGGGGCCCCTATCGACAGGTATCATTACCCACGCTGTTGGTTGAACGACCTATACGTCAAACAAATGCCGAAGTTCATGCTCACGGCACTGTCTACTCATTCGACTGTTCCCTCTGTAAAAAGTGTGGAGAGCCCCTAAAACGACAGCAGTGGCGTCCCAATCATCATCATTCTCGTAGACAGCAGGTTTGTGCTAACGTTGTTCTTGTGCACACGGAATGTGCGAAGTACAATCGGGCATTCTTTTGTCCGTAGTTGCCAACCTAGGTGTTATACACTTGTATCTCGTGACCACGTGGCATCCAGACAGCAGCATTCAGCATAACACGTCCGTACACGTTAGGAACTTGCACAACCACCGTTTTTCACTAGACCGTGATATACTCATTCTAGCCTCAGTCACGGCGTTAACATGGCCTCTAAACGTCATCTTAACATCAAACAACTCTGTTCAGACGATGAGTAGTAGGGTTACTGATGCGAGTCGATCCCCACAGCACGTATGCCGATCGCCCCGAATTTGGGGCCTTGACAAGAAGTTTTAGACGCCATTTGTCGCGGAAATCACCACTGCAAGGCTCGTCTAAAGGGCTTGCCTGAAACATGCCTTCTAGCCGAGCTGGGTAAACCAACAGAACCAGACCACCACCGTAAAACATATTCGTGCCCGCTAACACGGGATTGTAGCCCACTTCAGGCCAAATCGTTCGACTCAATATCCCAGCGTTTTGGTCACCACAGTCCGCGGCTGGCCGTCGATAAACCTCCACGTTTGAT
This sequence comes from Paragonimus skrjabini miyazakii, assembly GCA_014338405.1. Classification (NCBI taxonomy): domain Eukaryota; kingdom Metazoa; phylum Platyhelminthes; class Trematoda; order Plagiorchiida; family Troglotrematidae; genus Paragonimus; species Paragonimus skrjabini miyazakii. Next base: position 11,064 of record JTDE01002191.1, on the reverse strand, counting down.
ACTCAACACTGCTGGGAACTAGCGTGCATCAGAGTGCAAATGGACGAAGTAAAAATGCAACTACCCTAGTGACGTGTGCTGACACGAGAATTTTTCACTAAACGATTAGTGCTGGAGACGTTCTGTTCTGCGGATAGGTTGGCATTATCGTCACGTGGAGATAAAGAGAGCCTGACGCATCAGTATGTAGCCGATACATTCATGACAGACGGTCAAACTGTTGCAACATTTGGAGAAGGGAGTGCCTCATTTTGTAAAGGATCATTCTAACGAGCGTGTCATCTTCAACGTTTTAATCATGAAAAAAACCGATTATTCTAAAAATCCCGCCTAAACCATACGCTTTGGACTATGTTGGCGTCAGACTGTGCTAAAGCGCCTGAGGTTATTGGCGTGCAAAAGACGGGATTTTTGAATGAATCAATTCAGGCATAACATTGTTTCCTCAGTAACTACTGTGGAATGTATGTCCATTTCCGATACATGCCACCTAGAAAATGGCTGACCTTTGTCTATACCCAATAATCAAAGCTATAATTGGACCTTCCTATATTGCCCATACTTATGCTTTTGTGCATCCTGTGCACAACGAACCTTGATGTGTCACCTTTTCGAACTAGCCGATGTACACTCTTTTGGAGGCTGTTTATCACACTTCACAGGACATCACCAACAAAACAGTTACTTTTTAGTATTCACTGTCGGTCACTTCTCCACTTGTTGTAACAGACTTTTTCATCGGTCTTTGATCTAATTTATTGGTGATCGATCACTTACCCACTGCTTTGCATTAAACTTGCTAGTGGTCTCTTCCACGATTTCATTACATGTCACGATTCAATGCACTGTCAGTGTCGTACAATTTTTCACATAGTATGTCCTCCAGACCAAGTCGAGTTCAGCTACCAACCTACTAGATGAACTGGATCAAGTGTGATCTAACACAACCCAATACAGCAAAAGCCAGATACGACTAGCGGCATTCGTTTCGGATTAGTCTGTCTTAATGACCGAAGCCAAAGGATGCCTGTGCACAATACTCATCACGAGTGGCTCGCATTGCACCGCTTGTAGTTCCATTCACATACCATATAACCAGTGTAAACCCGATGAAGACTGGGAGGCATGTAAGTGGAAGTCTTTGTTCAGCCGGCCAGTGCTGGTTAGCCAGATGGTAAGCAAGTATAATAGCGTAATCCTTATCTTGCAGAGACAAATATAGACAGACTAAAATGGCCAGATCTAATCTGGCAGGAAAAATATTGAATAGTGGTCCAGCACGAGTTGCTATCATTGCACCATTGGAAGGATGGGGGGATTTAACTTTGGATTGAGAACTAAATAAAGTCTTCCTCACATATTGCACCAACAAATGTGAGGGATAAAAGGTGGAAGGCCACTGTGGCACAATTTTATGGAAAGAAGTGTAAGTGGTTTAGTTACTAACCGACGTTAGTCGTTGATTGATACGGACGCCTAACGCACTCGTCGTACCTTCGCTTACGATGTGCTACCTGTACGTTGATGATCTACCAGTCTAAAACGGCCGGGGACGCATTCATCGAAAAGTCATATAGCCGCACCACCAAGATTTATAACACCTACAGTTCCTCCGCGGACAGTGTGCTTGAATTCGCGGTCGCGTAGCTGTAACTCATTAACTCTTCGGATGCCCGGCGGAATCGTACTCCTCCAGACAATCGAATTCAAGGCTAAGTCGTTCCAAGATCTGCGATCAATACTGCAATTTGAAAAACTTACTTAGGTAACATCTTGATATCGCCTTTGCCTTATGTTGTGTCATCGTTTATGTAAACTCGGAGTATTGCTAGGACACCCAGGCTCAGACAGGAGAACGACTACGGCTGTCAACCAAAACCCTTGATTCAAAAGCCTGTACCGCAAAGCAGCGGGTGGATGGTAGTCGACCTAACCGAGTGCCATTTTCCTAAGATAAGAGATTAAATCCATCCAACCCCTCAGCTTAGAGGACCAGGGACTGTAGTTTGTCTATTCTCTACCTACTGGTGTGAGTGACCCTGTGTGATCAGCACACCGTCCAGTTTAGCCAACTATGTTAGTTAGATGCACGCAGTGGTCACGATAAACGCGACCGAGTAAAACAACGTAACAAAAGTTGAGAAACCCTCCAGTAACGCGTGCAACAATCCGCCAGACACGACATGATGGTAGTACTGACCACGAGCAGGTACACTCCAAGACATCGGCCTGTCGAGTTGATACGTCACTCATTGTCCACAGCGATGCTACGGGCATCACGCGATCGAGGCACAAGTGTGGTGGACATTAAAGTTGGTAGGGTAGAACAATTGTTGGAGAAAATGACTGAGTCAGTTTGAACGAATTCAGACACTTAACTTAGCCGATGTATATTACCTCTCTACTTCCTTCCATCCAGTATCCTGATCGATTTGTCTAGCCCAAAGTACCGTTTCAGAAGCAACTCACTAAAGGTGCTATATCTGCTGAAATACCTAACTAGTAGAGAGCACTTTTGACCTCCGGATGCGTGAAATTTGGAAAAACCTATCCACGTCTGTCTTCCAAACGTTATCCTTGGAGAAAAAAACCAACCACAGACTTGACACACATCCGAGACACCGAACTAAGTTCTCTGAAAGTTTTGTCATCAGATTCATTTCGGTGAAACAAAAACTACATTGAATCTTCCGCTGTTGCTGTTAGTTGGCTGTTGTTTACAGCATCCTGCATTGCATTTCCAGTATACTTGATTGGGTTTTCTGTCTGCTTATGCATTTATGACTTCCCCACTAGTAATCTTTCTGTTGCTGACCTTCCGAACTTAAGACATTCTACTGATTCCTCTTCTTCTGAAACGCGGGTTCAAATATACATAAACGTTCTGAGTCTCCTCAAATCTGTAAATTGTTTGCTCCCTACGACCATAGCTTGTTCCTTCTGCCTTCCATTTGACACGATGTACATCCAAAATCTGACATTAGAATGTGGAGTCACTCCGCTTTATTATAGTTTTAACAGAACGTAAACGACTTTGAGCAGTAGGTATACCTCATTTGATAGATTGACTTTAACTTCATCATCGCAATTTAGCACAATGGCGCAAAGAAGTTTCAGTCAACATAAAATGATGTGATCCAAATAGCTATCTGCACGGAGAGGAGCGACCTATTCCTACACTGGTCATGTTATAACTTGGATGCTATTTTCGCGAACAGTCGTTTGACTGCGTTCCAATATCCTGAACCTGTCTTCTCTGTCAAAATAAGTTTGACAGAGAAGGCTAACTGAATCAGTATTTTGTCTTCTAGAATGGTAGCTGGAGGCTTTTTCAAGTACGATCTCACAGCATTCCTATCGACCTGCTAGTATGTAACGAATTGCTGTACGAAATACTGAAATTCCGTACGTAAATAGCCTATCGGATTACGGCTCACAGAGCTAGTTAGCATGCATAATGCGCGGAAACCGGCTCCTTATTTTTTGTTCAGCGACCCCGACTAGAGCACAGTGTAGTGTGGATGGAATGTGTTCCATCCGAACGCGTCAACAAATGTTGGAGTCGGGTAGGTTTCACATCGCTCGGAAATTGCTAGATCTGAGTGCATCAGGTCCGATCGGCACAGCCGTGTCTGTTGGCTTCGCGGCCGCTTGGATGTGCATGCGTACGTGCGTGCTGACTGGGTCAATTGATTGGTTGACGATCCAGATTGTATCATGCAAAACAGGTCAGTATGTGCGTGCGTGTGTGTGTGCGTGCGTATGTGAATACGTCATCACGCTCGGCAAAAATCATCCATACGATTGATCTCAAGTGTGCATGACACAGTGTGCACCGTTTTCTTTTTGAACTTACCACCATGCAATGAGAACCGCTTGATCGTTTAGGCACCGGATCTGCACTCTTGCTTGCGTTTTGGTCAGGGTTCCTAGGTCAACACGATGATACATGCGCGTCTTCAAACGGCTAGCAGATACGCGAACACCTTTTGACATCTGCAGAGGATCGATGAAATGATCAATCGCTCAAAACCAGCTATGGCGAATTAAGTCCAAAGAATGGTAGTCAGAAAGCCACGTTTATAATTTTCTTTGTGAGTGGTTTATGATGCAATGTAGCAGCTCTGTGGATGCAAACCAATCTGGTTCTTTCTAGGTAAACACTTTGTGAAATTGACAGTTAGCTGATCACCGTAAAAAGTCCGCGTTTTAACGGTATTGGCGTGAGTTGGCAAGAGAGGAATCAAGGTTCGAATGTTTTAACGGTGTTTGTATTTGAACCGACAATAGGACGTAAATCCAAATCAACAGACCTCAATTTGCCAACAGAATCCACTCGGCCGCCTGTCCTTTCATCAACGTTCTTTGAGGCAAGTTCAAACTGTGGCGGTCAGATTTTGCATTACCGGACGTTCATAGGATGTTCGCTTAGGTAACCTAAGACTCACATGGCACGTGATGACAATCAGTCGTTAATCGTTGCGTGTTAATACACGAATGCCTTCCAGTACGTATCTCTGACTGGTTTCCGAACGTCTGAGCACAGTATTCCAGATAATGTAAAACGTAGTCGTTTTACTGGCCTCAATGAAGCTCTTAACTAGAAACAAAAAATGGCCCCTGAATTCATTACCGTCCCTTTCAACGTCAGACGCATTATCCGGCTATCAGATTGATATCGATGCGACAACATCATGTGACTCATCTCCTTTAGGGGCACTTCGATGAAATAAAATATCAAAACACTGCCAGGACTTAAGTAGTACATCCAACAGGGATTCTGATGGCAATGACACTCAGACACTTTTGAAGAAAAAGGAGGTCAGCTTCTATCGCGCAGTCGCACAACTCATGTTTGCACATCTAGTAATGTTGAATAAGGCAACTGATCAGGACCGACTATAATCAGCTAGCAGTCATAAACCTGGTGTCAAATAGTGTACAGCTGGTACGTTTAGCTTATTTAATTTTATTATTTTACTAATGTACATTCGTTCCTCAGTATCGATCACTTACATAAACTTTGCTGAGTGTCATTCGGTATTCTTTTTAGTGATTTTCGCAAGAACCTGTCCTGTCTGTCACCAGTTTACTTGACTGAACACCATACTCCGAGTATCGTATACAGTCGACTAATAGATTAATCATGAATTCACTCTGAACTGGGCAGTGCTTTCGTTGTGAGACTATGTAAACTGCCATACAGTACTCCATCAGTAAGTTATACTGTTATTTTCTTCAGATACCTCTTCACTATGAACGAACAGTATAGTCAGTACATGACCTTGCAGTAAGTTTTAGTGGTTAAACCTACTGCCAGAGAGATAAACCGTGATGGTTTGGCGAATGCTTCTACTGTCCAAGCCACAACATGAGGAGGCTGTCTAGTGAATAACTTAAATCACTAGCGGAGTTCCTATTGGACCTGTTAAGGCAAAAGTTATACATAGTTAGAAATTGAATATTGCCAATAAAATAATATATGTGACACATAAATAACAATGTATCGAATATACAGGAATTTAAAAAATTGTATAGCAAAATGTTAGAATTTATCAAAATCCGGATAACACACTGGAAATGATTTTGACTGTTGCAAATCACCAATTGAAATAGTGGGAATTTGTGTGGTGTGACAGATGAGTGAGTCGATGTAAGAACAGTCCCTGACTTGTAAGTGATTTGCTGAATGAAGCTGTACAAGTCTTGCAATCGAAAATCCTCATTGTAGGACGGTGCACCGTTTAATCCGCGTGGCAACGTCAAGGCAGGATATGTTGTTCAGTATGGTGCGTGGCATTGAATGGTCATTCTTCTTGATGTGTCGCATAGAAGTGTGTAACAAAACCTGAGTAGTCGTAGTAGTAGTTCTTCCACTTAGTCTTGTTTTAATAATTTTCAATCTTCTTAGTAACGTTTTCTTCTAGGATATTCCACGTCACTGTTGAGGTGA
>JTDE01002190.1:83699-110574 GCA_014338405.1 Paragonimus skrjabini miyazakii | reverse complement strand
CGCATCCCCATAGACTTTCCAGTCGGCCCCTTTCGAAAAAGAAGCGAAAGTGGTTGAGCGTTCACACATGATAATTCGGTCGTGCCTAAACGTGAAGTCAATGGCGCATTGATAAACATGGTTGCCTCACGAACAGCGTTGCCGGAGTTCTAGTCCTGGCAGTGGCGATGATATGCACTACTGACGAGCTCTAATGAGAGCGAAACTCGAGTCTAGTGCTTCTTTTCGAAAGGGGTCGACTGGAAAGTCTATGGGGATGCGACAGCTGCGATTAATTGTGGGTGATGCTCAACTTGAAAACCTGACAAACATTAGGCCGTCCAATACTGTTTTCGTTCGCTTAGGCAGACGGTATTGAAGTCTCAGGACAACCGTTTGTGAGATAAGGAACTGCTAGAAATGCAGGTCTTGTGAGTACGTCCACTTCATTTAGCAGTCGAGTTGAACGTTAAAAATTCATTTGGACTTTACAATCTGATAGACCTGTTGCTTACAGTTTCTTTGACGAACGAGTGGTAGAGTGATGGTTAAATGAATCCAAGGAAATCTAATCGATATGCGACAGAAAATGTGAATGTTATTAATAGAATAGCTAAATATGGATGAAAAATCGTTGGAGCACACCTGATGAAAGCTTTCACTTGACGAGGGCAAGCTGCATGAAGTTTCCAATTCATTGTTGCCAGTCTGTGGGAATATTTTCGGCGAATATGTATTAAAACATGCAAATACTTCTGTCTGAGAGTGTCACATTAAGTCGTCAAACTACACCAATTAGACAAGGGAGCAATTGTGAAACTACGACTTAAAACATCTGTTGAATGCTTGAAATAACGTCATAAGACTAGGACTGGAACAAACTAACTCTGACAAGTTGGACGGCTGCTAATGATGCCAGGCATCCGCAGTCTGCTTTATGCGACGAGCTAACGAAGGATCCGATCATCGCGATCGTATTTTCAGGGTTCTGTGATTATAAGGTAGTCCATGTAGATCTACATAACTGGAAAAACGTGTGGATGACAGATTGGACTCGTGTTACATCACGATCCTCTGTCTACATCACGGATTTTTATAGGCTCCAACTGTTCTATTAAATTCAAGAACAGAAACGCGCTACATTCCACATGTTAATGAGGTGTTACAGGAAAAAGATCGTCGTTTTTCGTTCCTGCCTTTGTGCTGGTCGGAGAAAAATTATACTGGAAGATTTGTAGACCTTAAGAAAATGAGAATGGAAGTGGAAGAAAGGAAGCCTCCATGAACCTGCTGACATACAATCATATTAACAACGAACACCGACGCACCCTGGAGCAATTTTTTGTCAGATATGCTCATCTATTGATTTGTTGTACTGAAGTACGTGTAGGTCGAGTAGAACTTTAAAACCTTCAACCGATTCATCTGTGACCACATAGTTGGGCAGTGTGTTCCAGTGTGAACAGACCTTAACTGTGAATCAATTCTGTCCGGAAAATAACCTACCTGTCGTATAACCTAATTTCAGCGAATGACCTAGTAGATGTTCATCCTTTTTTCTGGGAGGTGACGTGCAGGTAGATAACCCAGGATGTAAGATATTTTCGCACAAGAGTTACGTTTTCTCCCAGGCGTTTGTAGTTAACCGAGTTTTACTCCAACTCTCCCAGCCTCTCTGGGTAGGGGATTTTCTTAAGCACTATAATTCCACTAGTAGTCCGTTTATGAATCCTTCCAACAGTTGCCGAATCATTTTTACGCTAAGAACCAATATGTTCGTTTCCAGATGACGGTTGGACTATGGAGTTGAGCATGGTGGGCAAAATTTCCCGGTCGTATGTTTCAAAACCTTTTCGTAAGAATTTCGAGTTCATTTGTCTCTTTTTAGCCTTTGCTTAACAATCAGTAGGCAGATTCAGATTGTCTGTTACTAGAGTCCTCAGATAGTGGATTTGCTTCTAAACATGGCCAAACATTTACGTCGTTTTCAGATGAACACTGCTACTGTCGTAACCACCATGGAATGGTTATGTGTTACAATAGGGATATATTAATCCCATCAGTGAAGTTTTGGGTGACAGCTCTCTTCAAATCCAAGATATTCGTTGGCCAGTTTTGTTCCATAGTTGCTGGGACACGTCTTAAAAAGATAGTACCAGGAATTCAACTTAAGCTCTTAACTGTCCAAGTAAGTCTGGTAGGTTGACACTCAGAAAACTTCATTCGTTCGGAGTATCAAGAGGTTTCAAGTGCGCCCAACTGAAATCTGTCGAGAGCATTTTAACAGTTGTAGCTTGATTGCTGGACTAACAATATCTTTCGAGTCAGTATAACGTACTGAGACAAAATTTGAACTGCCAGTAGCCTAGAATAATCTGAACAAAATACCTGACGGATGAACCCTGGCAGTTGCAAGCATCAAGTGTTGAATTGTTAGTGACAAATTTAAGACAATATGAAACACCTTTGTCGGTCAGTTAGGAGGGTTGATAACCTGTCGATGAGTTGGGAGAAATCAATAGGCCCCATACAGTGTCGGATCCACTACGACCCATCTTAGTGGATAGTTCCATGTTAGACATTGAACAAATGTTAGCTGAAAATATCGCACACATGCATTAAGTTGATGGAACGCAAATAATCTGCCAATTTAGGTAAGCAGTAGATGGCCTGGTGCAATACCTGATTTTATCTCATCCTAGCCGGGAGTTTATATGCCAAGCTCGACCAAGCTAATGCATATTCGCAAGCCACAGACAGAATGACTTTATCAAAAGCATAGCCTGTATATCTTTGTGATGTGATTAATACTTAAAGACCACCAGCCTGATATCAGCAGTACAAAAATGTGCATCTTTGAATTCGGTATTCACATAGGCAGAACAGATTTGTACCTAAGACGACCTTGCAGAGGAATTATATTTTATGGCTTCAATTTTCACAGCAAAAAAATGAGGTTCAGCAGAAGTAAAAACTGAGTTGGTAGACAATCCGTTTTTAACTATTCCTTATCGGTCTAACTGTACTTCGACAAGCTGGAACCATAAAACTTAGACTATATGATTTGCTGAAGGTTCACAAAGAAGGATAGCCATTACGCGTGACTCTTCGTGTGTGTGCAATTCCCGTGTCATGCATTGGTACATTAGTTAACAGAGCTACTAGAACCCATACGGAAGGATGTCGTGGTGCATATACAAAAAGATACTTTCTAGTATGTTGATTCCATCTGGTCGTTGAACGTGGAAAGTGGGAAGATGTTTTCCCTCGACGTGTGTTCTCTATTCACGAATGTATCACCTACAGGAACCGTTCAGTACCCCTGTGAGTATATACTTTCCGAAGGTTTAAATGTGGGCCGATTTCGGATTAATGGAGAAAGATACCATCAAGTGGATGGGGTTTCGATGGAGTCGCCGTTCGGCAGACATCTTAATTGTAGTATAAGAAATAACTGCTCTTCGTGAGATTATTGAGCATAGTAGTTTCCGCATGTAGGGGAAGAAACTGTGGATCTAGATAGCTTACATGCAATGACAAACACAGCGCATGCAAAACTCATCTTTACACTTGAGACCAAGAAAGATCGACCAATATCCTTCCTGGTTGTGTTGCACAGATGATTCAGTTAGGATAAGCATTCACAGGAGGGGGAGTTCGAACGACCGGCATACTCCTTTCTGTTAATTGCGCACGTCGTTTACATGTAACAAACAGAACTGTATGCACAGAGGACACAGTTAAAGCAGAAACGATATTTTTATGGCGGGAATTCGCGAAGAGCACAGCCGGTAAACTTTACTGACAAACATACAACTGACAGCAGCGAAAGTTAAGCCTCTAACAGCGGAAAAAGTTGGTATATGCGAATCTTTTTTCGATCCAACTCGGCAGTTCACTTACTGCTCTCTGGTAAGTTGCCCAAATGTGTGACCTAATTTTGTGTTTGTTCTTTCATATATTTCTGTGGAACACATTAAATCGATTGCACAATCTAACGCCTTTCTTAAGGAATACATGAACACCACTCTACGTAGCTGACTATGGGCGAGGTGAAATCCATTTGGGGTACAATTCTGGTGCACCTCGTTGATCTAGGACGTCGTGTCTCACCGGAATTTGTTTTCTAGTCCATTTACCATTTACCCAGTCATCTATTTAAAGGAGTCAAACTTTCCGTTCTGGCTATGGCTGAAGTGATTGGAATTCGAATACGCAATTCACACTTGTGCGCTCAGAAAAGTAACCCAGTTCCTACGATTACCGCAGTCACCCTTACTCATTTGCCACTTCCAGAGGTCAATTGGGTCATACAATTGCCTTCCCATTCAGAACCGTTTGACATAATTATATGGCAGTTTACTTTTGATATTGCTAGCTTGACAGCCAGAATGACAAACGATACGCAATTGGACAGATGATGAATAGCCACCTTTTGCTTCTGATCAGCGCAAACTGGCTACACGAAACGTTGGAAAAATATAGTGATGTACAGATGAGAATATTGATTTATATAAATTAAAAATTACTCAGTGTTGGTCAAAGTTTTCTTATCCAGCCTGACTTTCCAATCGGCATTTTCGAAAGAATTTATTGAGTTGAGCTTTACGCTCGTCAGAGCCCATACATAATGAACATATTTGACCAAGACACGAGTTGATCCACAGTTCAAGTTCTTATGAGGCAAACCTTTCGAGCACTGATCAACCGATTTCACACCAAACGCGACCGGGAGGAAAACTTGGGCACTTTAACAAGTGTGCTTGAATGTTTAGCAGTAGTAAACCAGTTGTGTTTAACTTGAAGTCAGTGAGACAACATTACAGTGGCTGCCTCACTAGAACATTGATTGGAGTGCAAAGTCAGGTTGTGGCAAGATTAAGCATTATTGGCATAATCCAACAACAGCATAATCCTAATTCAGAGCTTTGTCTCAAAAGCAGCTGACTGCATTCTATTTCAGTGCGAAAGCCCAAAATTACTCCGAGTGATTATTCATATTTACAAGTAAAGATAGTGTGTACGCGGATGACCCATATATAAAACTCACCGTTTAGCGCTTAGTAAAACAAATAACGTTATCTTCTCAACCGATAAATTCGGTTCCTGTCAACTGCCGTCTGACTCTGTCAACGACCTAGTGTTCATTATTGATGCTTTAGTAAAACAAGTTGAAATTACTCGACTATGGCACTTATTGTCATTTTTGACCAGGTTCACTCTTCTGAATGACTTCGACTTTAACCAATCGACCTCTGTTCCTAATCTAATGCTACAGTGAATAAATGTATTCCCGCGAATGTCAAAAATACACTTCATTTTTATCGTTTTATTTCATAGTACACTAAAGTTATTTACCTAAGCTAGTTTTCAAGTTGATAATCAACTTTCGGCTTAATGGAACTTACCAACCGCATATAGATGGTTGCAATATCAATTTTACATAACCGTTTACAATTTATGTAGAAACCTTGAGTGTTGATTTATTCCATAAACCTGGCAGTAACATAAACAAACGTTTTATGACCAAGCTGAGGAAACAAAATTGTTTTGATAAAACGCACTATCGATTGGGCAATAAAAACAGTGCTACAATTGACACAGTTTTGTTTTGTTGATTACGGCACTCATAGAATTACGGAACACAATTTGACTAAACAAATCGTGTATGAAAATGTCACAATTGCAAGGCTTTGTTGCAATTATGACTAAATTTGATATTTGTGAGAGGTTTATGGCTTGTCACGTGTAAGACCGCTGATTTTAAAGAGCATATCGTTAAGTGGTTATAGTGTAGGTGCTCGAATTAATACAACACCTACTTCAACAGAAAACTGACCTGACTGTATTTTCGCTACATTTGTTATTCCGCAAGCTATTTTTCTAATGTTTCATTGCAGTTGAATGGCCAATCTTAACAATGTTCTTCGTTAATCAAACCTCCTTTAAGGTCGTAGTATTCCAGGTGTACTGTGTAGTTGATCATTTCTACGCTATAAATGTCAGACTGTTCCTTTAAACTATGATTACGACATGACCATCTTCTTTCTTGCTTGAACTTATCAAGTGTATAGAAAGCATGAGTAAGATCCGAAACAGCATTCTGTTCAATGAGCATCTATTGAGATTGGGCGACTCAGAGCATCGAGATGGCTTGATCGTACCCCACTATTTAGTTCAAATTCTGACCACATTGGTCGCAACCATTGTAAACTCCTTGTAGCTTGTACTGTGTTCTTTCGATTAATGAGATGCGTCCGACCTAAACCAGGAATGTTTCACGTCCATGTAATATCCATAAGCGGAGAGAAAACCACGTAGTTACATAAAAATGCATCATGGTCAAAGAGGATTTAATTTGATTTGACTTCGTTTGCGAGTGTTGTAAGCGTAAATACAAACTCCCGTTTTGAATGTCATCATAGTGGAAATTTGGATTAAACAGTTCGGACGGCTAGTTGTCCATACCAACAGCATGCGTTTTCCAGGATTGTTTGTTTGATTTGAAATATGTTTTAACCGTAGTTTCCAGTGAACACATTTGATTGAGTAAACGATCTGTAGTGGATGTTTTTTCAGATTTTAGTGAGTACCACAATCGAATGTATATGAAGCAGAGTTTTATTAAATGAGATGGCGAGAAATGTGCTAGATGAAGTATACGTCAGCCGCATCACACTGGCACGCATTAGTTCTCCGGATCTCATCCGTACTACATGTTCGTATCACAGTCCAACTTGAATCAAATATGTCACCAACGTATGGGTGTTGTGGATAACCGTTGGGGAACAGTAGAAAATTAGAAGACTAACGCCTGTTGAGGTTGAACCAACACGATCAGATGGGTTAATATTTTTCATTGTTCATTCACTAACTAACACTGCTTTACAACAGATGTCGACTTTGTTGGGGCTTATATGGTAAAGAGCCCGACTGATATTCGAAACGAACAACATTCACGGTAAAAGAAGCATCTCTGTTCCCTCAAACAGCCGGCTCAGATAAGCACTGATTTTGATCGGATCAACAATATGATCTGGCTGCAAATCAGCTATCTATGGAGTTGAATATAGCCGATACTTATTGGGCAGATGGTCTATGGTTCACGTAAGACCAAACATCTCCCCAACTCAGAGCAAATTTACTTCCACGGCCCTCCCAACGCCGCGCGGTACACGTTTTATTGCAATTCCTGGTTCGGGACATTTAACAGCAGTGGAAAAAGATGAAATCCTTCACAACGTTCACTACGAAAAAGTTCACTGGCGGAACTTGTATTTAATACAGTAAAAGAATTCTACAATGAATGCCCTGAGACGTAAATAAGCGACCACTCCAACAGATTATCAGACAGTTACAAATTCTTTATGATATGCAGTCCAAGAAAGATAAAAATAAACATTAGTGTGGGGTTTTGTCTACATAGAACTTCAATATTATCGATTACTTATCCGCAATCTGGATGTTTTATTTCCGTCTATTATCACACTGAAACCAACTCATTTTGCGAAGCCAATTCCGGATTCTTCGACATATAGGATAAAAGTCGATAAGCGTTGTTTTCAACTGCCCTGTTAGATACTTATTCATCCTCTCCCACTATCCTCTTTGTTAGCTACATTCTTCCCTATGTTTTCATGATGACCAACTGGTGTATTCCACAATTTTATCTACAAAGCTTCATTACTGAAAAAGGAGTGAAAAGTTATGAACATTTGCACTAACCTCAAATTTACCGTATCTTGCCCCCAATTGAAGTAGCAGTGGTCTGCTACTGAAACAACTTCCCTCAATTGGGTATAGTATTGTTTGTCGTGCACGTTTTCTCCAGTACCGCACCTGGAGATTTAAGCAGCATACAGAACTAGTCGCATGAGATGTTTTCACCACCACTGGTCCCTATTTGATCAGACCAATTTCGTTTGCTTGAGGATCTACAATGTTCGACATATTGCCTGATGGTGAGGACCAAAGCTTCGTTCATTTACATAACTATCCGCTGGATTGCATCATGCAAGTGCACATTATGCTAGTACGTAGATAATGAGATTTGGTACGGTGATCCGCTTAAATACCTCACCAGTCGATACAATCGTAACAAGTTATATTACATCAGCTTACTGACTTGGATGTCATCCAAATGTTATAGGTGAACAAACGACACCATGTTGTCTACCGTCCATACCTTTGGATGGCTATTCTTGAAACTATCTGCCTTCTTGTCTCTCCCTATTGCAAACAACTTCAAATTATAACAAGAGTTTGTTTCGGAAGCCCACAGATACTTGATGCAGTTTTACCCATACTAAGAGTTTTATTATTGCGGTATCCTCTTACTTTGTGTTGCAGACGACTTGGGTGATCCTTCGTATAGGTTGTGAACGCATCTTTGTCCTCTTAAAGGAGCACCTGATGTGTTACTGCTTCTTCGATAGTCTCTAAAAACTAACTATTGTTTGTCGAATATCTAACGTATCCTAATGCATATGGACGTTCGCGTGTCCTTCTTTTGAAGCGGTGAATTAGAAATGAACCCAGTGGTATTCCTCTCATTCACATGCCAGTAGATTTCATAAAGTTCTTCTTAACTACATCATCACTAGATGTTAGGTATCATAATTTCTATGGTACTGTATGAGCTGCAACCATTTGTGTGTGTGTTGTTCAACTTATACCCGATAGATGTGCTTGATTCAAGTTTGTTAATCTCATTGGACACCTGGCTTCTAATGACTGCCAACTTTCAGGATGCAAGCAATTCTGTTCAGCTGTGTTCAATCTGACTTTTCAATCCTAACTCATCATACACACCCAAAGGACTCAGGCTCTATTTATAGTTGGATCCACCATTTCTTGCGTTCAGTGAAAATATAGAGTCCTGCAGTTTTGTTGCACGGATTCACGATTCAGTGAACCTACGGCGTTGCCCTAATATTGGTCCAGATATGTTCACTGATGACTAATCACGCCTTCCTAAACTAGTTTTACATACTGACCTAAAAATAACCTGTTGTGACTAGAGTCCCTCTAACACATTAAGGGTCTCGCTTTTGTAGTTAAAATCACTTATGATGTGACAAACTACCGAACAAATTAATGTGTGCCATGGTAACGGGAGAAGTGATCATGTATTAGTGACCAGTAGCTACTCTGTCGGGGTTATGAACGGCACATAAATGATCGTTATAGATTGCAGCCATGCAATGGGTTCTAGAAAACCGCCACTATCTGGAGTTCGTCGTCTACAAAAGGGTTACTGTCAAAAGATTCACCCATGCCTCACAGTTTGATCAATTCCCATGACTAAAGACTTGTGGCATGTTCTCAGTCAGCTAATTGAGTTATAGTTCGTTTTTCCACCGTTAGTTTGGATGGATACAGTCCACCTCGGATTGCCAGTTTACACTGATTATGACCGCAAGAGTTCGGAATGGTGTATCTAATGCGTCTTGATGCTCACCCTTAAACCAGCAGTCCATGGTCCGTTTCTTGCTTGTTTGAACTTGTCAGGTAGAGACAGTCTGAATAGGAGGTCGAATCAGGTATCATTCATGTTACCAGTCAACGTTCTTATCAGCTCGGCGACCGGTTCCATTAGCACCGCTGATGACGGACGAATTTGTATGTAATTGTAACGTGGTTCTACTTCGAATATGTAATTGTACTTCGCCGGTCACAAACGATGCTCATAGAACTAGTTGCCCAGTGGATAAAATCTTTGACTCATAACGTGAAGGGTACCTAATACGATCTCTCACTTAGACTATCTCTATCTGATAAGTCTAAACAAGCACAAAGTTGGTCATGGAGGTTGAGGGTGAGCATCAAGAATCATTGCAATCAACTAAATTTATCAGAATGTATTATCGGTCTGTAAAACTATAAAACAATCCAAGCTTAATTGCTTATAGTGGAAATCAATCCACCATACTAACCGATAGTTGAGAGTTTCTACTGGAACAAAATGAACATCATATAAAGTTGATTCTAGCTTTCCTGTTAACAATAATCCGTTGATTGTTCCATTCCGAGCGGAAGCGCTGGATTCCAGTATTGCACCTAGTGAAGCACATTAGAAGTGCAAATCCATTTATGAACCGGAATTTTCATTCAGGGACTCGTGAATTTGAAATGTGCGAGCTGAACAAAATGGCAGTAACCTCACAATAACACGACCGATTAATTATATATAAACACTCAACCATAGCTTCAGCATAAATACTTTCGTTCTGTTAATTCCAGTTAAAAAGCTCGTGATCAGGAGTTTGCAATTAGGTTGAAACAACAGATTTTATTTAACCAAATGAGTGACGTGTGAACTGCAGATGGAAGGTTGAGGATTCAGATTGTTGTAAAATCGGAAGGGATGATCGAGTTTGGGTGGTGCTTAATGGAGTTCCGATTAGATGAACGTGCAGATCGCCTACAACATTCGCAGTACAGTGGTCTGCTTAAAAGTACCAAGTGTTTTAGTTCGACCTGGACAAGAATTAGAGTAAACTGATTGAAAGAACTTTGCTTATGCGGTCCCTAACTGTGGACTTAGAGTAAAAAGTGATTCACCCACTTAAGTTGCTGGATGTAAGTGATCAGTGTGTCGTAGTTATTGTGTTGACTACTCAGTTCGTGATTTACTAACAATACCTGGCTAAAGTGCAGACCTTCTGCACCAGAATCTTAAGTTGTTATCTTTTAATCATCGTAGAAAAACTTGTGTAGAAGGTGGGAATTGAAACAACTTGCATAATGCAAACGCATATATACAATGAATATTTATAGGATTCTCAGGTGCCGACTGCCTTCTCTTTCAGCTTCTATTTTTAGTTACCTATTTCAACAGATTGGTTGCAATCGTCATGCTTCTGGTGACTGGTGAGACAAGCCAAAAAATATATTCAATTCACTTTTAACCTCTGGTAACCAACGTCTTTATACTCAATCCCTCCACGGATTAAAAGCCTGTCGGATCACTGTTCATCTGCCAAATTCAGTACATAAGTATAAATCGTCTACATAATTCACTCTTGATTGGAACGATATCCAACTTAAGTACCCACTCGCACAGATTAAGAAATCAGTGTGTGATATACAGAAACGAACAGATAAAAACTGTAACGGCATGACCATTTCGTGGAAGCAAACTTGTCCTGATATGTGATGAACAGTTTTTATTTTCCATAAGACTATAGAAGTGTTTTTGGTTTCTTCTAGGTTATCGTCATCTAAATTCTTCTAAAGACAAAGAAGCTCATAAGAATTCGGATCGTAACGTGAGGGTTTGAATCTTAGCTTGGTTATCTCTACCTTGTGAGTCTCTAAAAGAAAGAAACTGATCACAGGTGTTTGCTTGAAACATTTCTATCCCCGTGGACTACAACCGCTGTTGAGTAGCAACATGATGTAAGCCGTACCCGTCAGCGTTGATGGTACCGGGATAACAGCCTATGTCCCGGTTCATGTTTAGCTAAACTCAAAAGTATCCCCCTGAAACCCGTAGGGCGGCCAGTGAGACCGACGGAAATTATGGGAGTTTGAGAATCTGAAGAGCATAATTGTTATTGAAAGGCACATCGATGCTTATAGGCATGTTCGATGTAAGTCACACAAACTATTAGGTAGACTGCATTCAGCAACTTAATGAGACCTTCATTATGGTCCTTAATTTATCCAAAACAACTGACAGACTAACAATTATGATGGATTTTAGATGGACAATTCATTTCTTATATAATTCCACAACACTAAAAATTAGCATTCGTAGACAAGAAATTCTTGTCGATGTAAACTGCAAAACACTTCTCATCCAGCTCATACAGGAAGATCACAGCCAAATATAGACTATTTTGTATTGAACAATCATATAACTTTTAGTTGAATTTCCTTTGGTCGAGAAGGACCAATCTCGACAAGTCTATTGAAATTCTTGAAAACGATCAATAACCTGTCCAAAGTCCTTTCCAATGCCGGGGGAAAGTGCAAATATAAGAGTATCTCTCGAATCATACAAAAATTGAGTGCCACTGAACTATTTTTGGTCACTTTGTGGTAAAGGTGGTATTAATTAGCACGAAAAAAAAAGATGATAACAAGAATCATAACTGGATTAGCAAGCTCTCAGACATAGGGAGTGCAGACTTTCCAAAAAGATGATATCAACACCATGCATAGTACAGTTTAGAAGGAAACAGATAGAAGATAACAGTTCTTTGCTCGTTTCTTTTCAGCTGGTTGTACTCTGGTAAGGAGGTTGGAATTTAACTATCGCGTTTGAAATATGAAAATTCTAACAGATTTAACTGGTCAAAAAACTCTTTCCAATATTAGTCGGGAGGTATAGAAAGACTGCAGTCACATTAAATATAAACAATAAGATTTCGATTACATTCCTATTTTCCTCCAAAGCTGCACATGATGATTTGGTGCACACAGTTTTACTTATTAAGTTTTGCTGTCAGACTGCCTAGTAAGAACGAAAGTCCGGTGTTGGTTAGATAATTCTTAAGAATTTCACTTAGCTTAACGCTTTAAACGCTGATGAAGTACACTCTTATACACGTTCACTTTCAGATTTACACAGCAAAATACTTCTTGTAGATAGCTTGTATTCGTTCAGATACACGAAAATAATTATCGGACTAATACTGCGCGTTATCTAAATATCAGTTATCACCTACTTAAAAATAAACTTACCATAACTAAGAGTTTGTGGAAACAAGGACAAAAACTAGGACAATATTTTCGGATCAATGAAAGTTCCCAATTCAACTCTTTTAGAAATGTAGATGGCAGATTTCATTGTGATTCATACGGTTGTGATCCAAAGTAGTTAATTTCTAACAAAGAAGATTGTTTGTTGGAGATCATACATCAGTCTGATGTATCTTGTTTAAACCAATTTACTTCAAACCTATTGATCAACGGAGAGACGCAGTTGAGTCTGGCTGAGCCGTGGTGTACATGATCGATTGATAGTTTGGATAGCTAATGATTATTGCGACCGGTCTTCGCGGGTAAACAGAATACCCCTACCAGTTGCGACGGAGGCAGCTAACATTAACCAGATTATAACGGTTGGTCCCCCGAGTTTCTATAAAATAAAATTGCCCCAAGTCATTTGTATTGGTGTAACCAGACCGTATTTTATAATGGGTTAGTCTGTTACACCCTACTAAGGTCCGTGAAAAAACAAACCATTCATTTTTAGATTCACCTAACTTGACTAAAAAATGTTGAGAAGAAAAGGTAAAATCGGGTTAGTGCTTTCCGAAATATGAAAGTCCCAAATGCAATCCCTGCTGGAATTTCCATTTTGTCCTATCGGTTGATGGGCCAAGAAAGCCAACCGCGAAATCAACAGATGTTTTTTACAAGATATCGCCATGAGACCAGCCCTCTTTTGTTTCAAAGTCTCCACGGAGAAGTGTTTGAAGGTGACTACTGTGGAGACGAATGAACGCTTTCTGGATTGGAAAAGTACATACAACAGTTCACCTGTCTTTGAGTAAACAGCATCACAAACAACCTTTAACCTCTAATAATAAGTAATTGATTACCCTGTTTGATTTTAGTAAAATATGTATTACATCTACACGTGTGTGTCCGGTACAAACTTAAATGCAGACGCGTATCACTACGCTACATGTTCGAAGAAAAGTCTACCTAGCACTTACTTAGAAATATTTCTGATTCATATTACCTTCACCTCGTTTTTCCTGACCAGTGTAAATGTAGCTTTAGAAGACCATGAGTAATTATTAATTTGTTTCCAGTTAACGGTTGGTTTATTTTAATTTTAAGCATTATCAGTTTACAACTGAAAATAGTGGGTGAAATCAATTCACCTCTTTCAAACTTCATGTTCTTTCGCTGTTCAAATTGAAACGCGGAAAAAATGGTTTCATCTCTTAAAGTTGTATTAATATGCAATCTATCCAGTTTGTTAAAGGAGCTTAACAATAGTGGAAAACACTGTTCCAACGTGTACCTATTACTCATAAACATTTGTGTAGTTAAATACTATTTCGTGAGTGTGAAAATTAGTCCTTGATAAATTGCTATGAGAATATACAGAATACACTGTACAGATCATGAGTTTCACCGAGTTTCCTTCGGCTGTATTTGGAGAACTGTCAGCTTTCCTAGTGGTGTCAATTTGAGAACCTATACTGACAAGATCTCAGCTCAACTATAATTAACTTAACACCCTAGTCTAATAAGCTCGTCTAAAAGGCCCAATGACAAACACGCGGTTCACTAGCCCCTAATAAATTCAAACTGTATACTTGGTTCTGCTGAAATACACTGCTGACGTTTAACTGTTACGGTTTTGTTCCAAACTAGTGTCGTATTCTATTCTCAGCAAATTTGGCACCCCCGTTAAGCACATATTGTAATTCCCTGTGGTTCGAGTAAGAGTCTGTGTTGTTGACGCAACACTATCGAGATTGAGGTTTATAACAAGTCGTCAATCACATACCCCAATACTTGTCAATAATCAGCATGCTGCTCATCACGTTTAATGTTTTTTGTCGTTTCAACTTGATTGACAAGACTTTATCACGGGTTTTGATTGAGGTAAACAGGACAATTACGATGACCGTGCTTGAGATGTTTAAGTGCATGAAAGCAAGTGCGACGACTCAGTTGAATGTGACAGTTCGTTCGTATCTACACTATGGACAATACGGGTGCCTCATTTGAATGTGAACCGGAGTTTGAAAATGGCTCGTAGTAATACTGTACGCTAGTGAAGTGTTCCAACAACAGAAAATCTGTAAGCCTGGTGCTTCTTCTGGAAAAAGGTTGGCTGAAGGGTCTACCTGAATGCAAAAGCTGTCACTATTAGTGAGTATTGTTCGGTAGGTGACATCATTAGTGGAAGGATCGCTGAAAACATATAGTCAATTCCGTGCTTTCAACCTAATGAGAAGCCCCAGCCATCAGATCATTGAGTGGAGTAAGCAAGACACTTGTCGTGTCTCCTTTTTAGACGGCCAAGCAAACGGAGCATTACACACAAAGGAATGTGCTTGAGCGTTTGCACATGATAGCTTTGTCTCAACGAATGTGGGGTCATTGGCGTCATGGTCAAAACGACTGCCTCATAACAGTGCGGTCTAAGTTCATTTCCAGACTTTTATCAGCATACACACTGTTTGCGAGCTTAAATTTTGTGGACAAAACTTGCTCTTAGTGTATTATTTCGGAAATGGTTGATTAGGAGTCTGTGGCCAGATACGGGTAAACGTAACCAACATGTTTATTTTTATTGATAACCTAAAAACACCTCATAAATTTTGTGAACATTGTTCAATCAATGCATCTTATGTACTCATCATATCGACTCTGATCCACCTGTCACCTTTGCGTAATCCATGATATGGCAAATGGTTTCCATTGTGATTTCGCACACTTAGCAAGAAAGATCATACAGACACTAGTGAAAGGCATTCGGGTGGTTGCATCAACAATCTTCTGCTAACAGATGACACACATTTGTTTCAACCAAATCTCAAATTATCTATCTTTATTGTTAATTACTTTTTGGTAAGCAGTTGATGAGATCAAAACGAAAAGTTGACTTCTATTTTGTTCAACGTCAATACCTTTATAAACAAAGACTATCCATTGGACGTGAATTTCATCATCTACTCTAAACATAGACTCCACTTCTAATCCCTTGTCACTGTTCAGAATAAGACTGGCCTATCATGCGAGAGTGTTTACTCACCTGTCTACTCACTTTATACAAATGGTGCTCGACCTGTAAACACACATTAATCGGTTTGTACAACAAACCGACCGTAATGCTTGTGTACTCTTTTTTCAATTAAGTTTATTGAATAATAAATATAAAATGGAAATGGTTACAAAAAATTAAAAGACGACAGACGAAAAATGGTTGTGGTAATTTTTTTGACTGAAAAACAGCCTACTTGTCACGATCTAAAAAAAACTGTCATTACAGTCATTACAGTCAAATTGAATCCAAACATTTTGACAAAATTTGCTGATCCGAATTAGCTAACGTAGAAATGGAGAGATACAGCTTATTCCAACAAAGTGGTACTTATAACTCATGTTCAGAAGGAATAGGTCATAAGCTACATCTGAGTGAAGAAACTGGTAATATTGCCTTGTTATATCCAGGAAAAGTAATTGTGTAGAAGTCAAGTAAAGTGAAGAACATTGAACACAAAGTTAATTAGAAGTTGATTATTTGTGGCCGATTAGACTAATCACCGGAATGAAAAAGCACAGCTATTAAACTACTGAAAAGAAATACAGCTTACCAATCAAATAGGACTGTCCATTTCAATGAAGTGAACCATGATCATTTAGGCATGTCCATCAGTCAAATTAGCCGCAACAAACTTCTTGTGTAATTATTGTGATGAACGTAATCCATGTATAACCGTGTTTGTCAAGCAATTTGAACACCTCTCTTGTGTACACAAGAGTGCAAATGCATGGATCACGTCTGGTGAATCACGCGCTCGGTTATGTAACTGATCAAACATTGAGAGAGAGGACCTTCATGTTGATCTACTAAAGTGGAACGGAACGGCAACATCTGACAGAGCTAACCTCAATCCAATGTCAATTAAGTGAAATCGCTATAATTGCGTTTGTTTTGACGAGCTCAAACTCAAGTTATCAGTTCAAGTCATGCAAGCTAGACCTTTTGTTGAAGATAAACACATCCACGATTTGATTTTCTACGGGTGCAAAAATTGGAGCAGTGCACAACTAACGAGACACATGCTGATAAAGGAAATCCGAAATTTTCACAAAACCTAACTCGCAAACGAGTCAAGTTTAAGTAAACTTGACGTGGAACGACAACGATGAGAGCCTAAAAGGCAAAATTGCGAATAATTGGAACCACGTTGGCAGCACTGACAAAAACGACTGGTGACGATCGGACAAGCATTACGTTGTGTGTTGAAACAAATCTGAGCGGAGTGTTACACTGTACCACATGCCAGACCAATACAAGAGGATACTCGGGTTCCTCTCGTGTTAGAGCTCTCAATATGTTTGTCACCACCGGGACTAGGATTCAGGTCACACCCTCATGAGGTAACGGTGTCGGGCATTGATGCCCTGGCCTCATATTGGACACGACCTAATAATTACATACAAACGCTCAGCCATACTCAGTTGTGAGTACTGCTCAGACCGCCCCGTCGGCTTGAGGGGCGACACATTAGCTGTTTGGTTAACTCCAATCAGAAGTGCAGGATTAGGACTTCTTAATAAATTGAAATCACGAAAGAAGTAGACGTGAGCGATAGATTGATTACTGATAAGTAATTGATTGGTTGATTGATATAAAAAGGTTGGCCGAAACGTCTACGGGAATGCGAAGCCTGACATTATTTGTGAGATGTTCAACTCACTTATTTGTAAACAAAAGAATGCGGTTCACTGATAATGCAAACGTGTGTCTACTTTTGGAATGAGTGTCAATATTAATCAAGTAGAATGAGGTCAGAGATTCTTACATCATAATAACACATGTAGTCTTATGACCAGAGATCAGTGCATACATTCAGAAAAGATGTACGAAACGTTTAGCGATAAAAAGTTGTTTTTCGAAGAAAGTAACAGAAGGGGAGCGCCACCATTTTCATATAGTCTTCGAGCAGACTAGCTACTCACCTCAAGTGGGTAATTCTTGTTGTTGCTGAGTAGAGATAGACAATGAGTAGTTTATGCACATTTGTATACTACACGGATAACCGGCTGTCTCAACGAGAACACAGGTCGCTGTTTGCCAGCTCCGTCCGAAGCCCGTAACTCGTTCAGTCAAATAGAATCGAGCCAACTAGTTGTTTATTTATTTTCACGGTTCCATCGCACCATTTGCTAGTTACGTTTGTGGCTCCAGTGAACACTTTAAGTCGAGAGGGTGCCGCATCTGTCCTGATAACATAAGACTAGACAAGCACTCTATTATTGAACGCACTTAGGTAAATTTCTAGCTGTATATATTTGCTCGTCAGTTGCCTGGATTTTGCATTGTCATTCATGCTATCCAGCTACACCTGAGTGCATATCAAAGTGCAGGAATATTCTGCTAACCAGTCTGGGTGTTGCACTACTGATATAAAGAGCTGGCCACATAGTCACTGGTAACAGCGCAGTCTCCTGTGCACTGTCAGATAAGGAAGTGAAAATCCTGGATATTGACAGTGCCAATCATAAACATATGATAACTGCATTTTGGGATCCACTGTGCACAGACTTGTTTCACTTAAGCTAAAATCATTCGTCTGTTTTTTTTTATCATGGACTACACCTAAGCTGGCTCAGAATAAAACAAAGAAATTCACTCTCTTTCGTTTCTGTCCTATAAACCGGGTTAACATATTAAAACCCTTACAGCCTTAGAGGGAAATAAACGTCACCGTGGAAAAAATTTCATTGAAAACAGTTCACCAGTCACTGTTTATCCAATTGATAAAAAGGCAAGCGAAATGACTGAATGCTACTCTCTTCAATCCGGCAACCTGATAATTAGTCACAAGCGAATGTGGTTGAGCGTTCACATATGATAATTCGGTCGTGCCTAACGTGAGGTCAATGGCGCAGTGGTAAACACGGTTTCCTCATGAACAGTGTGTCCATGGTTCAAGTACCGGCAGTGGCGAGGATATGCACCACTGACGAGCTCTAATGAGAGCGAAACCCAATTCTAGTGCTTCTTTTCGAAAGGGGCCGACTGAAAAATCTATGGGGATGTGACAGCTGCGATCAATTGTAGGTGATGTTCAAATTGAAATTAACCCCATCCCCGACTACTCATCAGTAGTAATTTTTAGTTGGCTAACATGGAAGTCTGTTTCGTGAGAACGTTACACAAGAAAGCAAATATCACTGACCATTAAGAATGTGTACAAGAATGTCCAGTCATTCAAAAGCATCATCAGTTACGAGGTTCCATAATATACCCGGCGTTCATGCTGAAACACCATGCGAACCACGGTAATGTTTCAACAGGTATTCACAGGTGCTGATCCTGTCCGAAACAGTACGTTACTTTGAAGAGATCAACTGTAAGACGTAGGGTGTTGTTACTGGAATCAGGTGGATTAACATGGCAACAGAAGTTATAAGTACAAGGTAGATCTCCTAATCTATCTTTATATGTACAGTTTCTTGAAGGTCCCAAAGTGAATATGCTAGTTGTCTATACATGCAATCGAGAATTTGATGTACGTCTGCGGTGTACATTCGGAAATGATATCGCTTGTTGTGTCAATACGATACGCTCAAGTTTTCTGTGGTTGTCAACATTCTCCCTGCACAACTTAAGCTTTAGGCACACAGAATTCACTGATCTTGCCTCTGTCTGTTCAAACTTTTCCAGTTTTGGATACTGTTAGGTTATTTTGTAGTCCTTTATGTACTTCCCTTCAGAACTGGGTCAACAATCAAAATTTTCGCTATCCTTCACAGAACCCATAACTATCAAGTGATATTTCGAAATATGCGGTGTTGATCTGTTCCTGTTATAACAAAGTGACGTTTGATTCCGTTTGCTTGTTTCCCACTTCAGTTTAGGTTATGGGGATACAGTCCCATCTCTTAACCAAACCCCATTTTGTATGTTTGATGTATTTTGTAGCGTCAAATTCGTCATATTGACGAATGAAGTGAGTACCACTGTGCAAATCGTTTCTTCCTTTGCTTCTGAACTTCTGCTGAGAAGCACTGGAGCAAGGAACAAAGCAAACACATCTGTCTGCTGCTGCTGTTGATGATGACGATGATGATGAGCTGATGCAGCCGGTTTCATGTTTACAGTTATCAATCAGATATGTAAAATGCACCAGCTAGACGAAGAGTGTGGAACAGAGCTGAACGGGTGCACTACGTAGTGTTTGTTTTTCAACTGGGCGATCTATAATTTTTAATATTGATACCTTATTTTCTTTTCTTGTTGTGTGTGGTACGGAATTCTTGAGTTTTCGAGGTGTGTATGTTGTACAAGTGTTACATAGATACTATCACTCGAAATCAGACTAGTAATATCACTTATGTACCACAAAAGGTGAAGTTTCTGCTTTTCATGTACTCACATCTTCACCAAATGAAAGACGACAAAGTCAATGAGAATCAGGAAAATGCTGGTGAGTTTATTAGATAGCCATAGACGGCAACAGCTGAAAAGCGTAACTGATTGAACGCGTTTAGATAAATATGTGATCACGTCAAATGCATGGAGATTCGATTGGGGAAATCTCTATTAATAAGGTGTTATTTCTGATAGAAATTTAGCGCGCAGTGTTTGCGCGTTGTAAAATAGTGAAACCTGGTAAGATCAGCGGGCTTTACACGGTGATTTCCACTTTTATCTGAGCGGTACTGTGAGTATCTTACAGAAGTAGCAAAAGATTTTGAGAACTAACACGGAGAGATAACGGGCAAACAGTGTATTTGTGATAGTTTGCAACAGTGGTGGTGTAGTTTGTGACTCTGGTTGAGAATTTAGTTATCGTGATGTTCACCCAGCTCAAAATTTCCGTTGCAAACGTATCATCATCAAACAAGGTGATAACATCAATATGTTTGGGTGTGGAGTTTGGTGAAGTTAGATGTATGTTTTCATATCTCAAAGTAAGTTTGCCTTTTGGAAGGCAACAAAAAATAACCAGTCGGAATGTATGTTAAGAGGTATGAACCCACGTCTTCATTGCCTGGGTCCAATACCTATGAGATATGAGACCCAGAGTTAGAATTCTCACTTTGTGACTTTCAAATTTTGGATGCCAAAACTGCGAAGTCATTCCCTGCCGCTAAGTAAGCCTTTTAAAAGAGTTAGGTGATAACCACTAAAGAAAAGTTTATCATCTGGAAGGTGCGTATAATTATTTACGGTTGAACTGATCATCTATATCCAACCGCAACACTCATTCATGTCACACTTACAGCCAATACCACAGTGATATCACCGAGGCTACGAGACAACAGGATAGGTGATCTCTGAGACGAAAGGATAATCTTGTACAACATAAACGTGCCTGTTAGTCAGTCGGGTATTCAGCCTGCGACATAGCCTGGTGCGTATCTAGCACTTGTTAGCTTATCCGTCTCAATCTTACGGATTAGTTTTGAAGTTCACCGTTTTCATAGAACCCCGCCGATTTCTGTTAATATAATGTGCATAGTACATGGGAATATAGCTTACTGAGGGAATCTGCGACTCGGTGTACAATCACAATAGCACATTCAGATCCTGATTGGCAAAGATAGCGCACTCTAAGTT
Organism: Paragonimus skrjabini miyazakii; assembly: GCA_014338405.1. NCBI lineage: Eukaryota > Metazoa > Platyhelminthes > Trematoda > Plagiorchiida > Troglotrematidae > Paragonimus > Paragonimus skrjabini miyazakii. Next base: position 89,321 of record JTDE01002190.1, on the reverse strand, counting down.
TGGTCATGAGGAATGGCTCGTCAATGGTCCCTCATGTGCTTGGCTTAAAGTACGTCCCCCGTAGGTTAAACAGGTATCGACACTTGAACGTATCGCAAAGTCTCGAAAAAACAAGGATTTCTCTAAGTTCATTTTACACTGCTAATCTACAACCGTGATGTTGGAATTTTTGGTTGAAGGTAACTGTTTAATCACACTAAATATCGTTTACTGAAATAAGTGACCCTGCTGAAAGTGTAATCTAATTTCTGGACAAGAATAGAAACTAATTCGAACTACACATTGACCGCACACGTTGACGAATGTTCTTGATTTCCCCCTTGAATACATTTGGCCATTTTCAAACGGACGCCATAGTAGTGAACGAGTACATTCTATGTCCGTCCAGTTAACTGAAGACAATCCGTACCATAAGCGTACGTCTCTTTCAATCCTGCCTTGGTCTACAAGTGCACATGAGGCGTCGTTATACTGTTTACTTTTCCGTCAGACTCCGGAAAAAATAATCACACTTAGGCAAACTGTCCGGTAAAGTGCATCCAACTGACTATCAACCTCCCCACCACACAACCTACCACCTACAACCAATGCGGATGCCCAAGAAGTGATTTGACGGACACTTGCCGGGCCCACCAAATGGACCACAGACGGTCGAGGTGAAACCCTGTGTTGGATACAATATTAAGCCTAAGAGCATAAACGCGGAAAAAGTGCGTGGGACACACTACATGGGCACAGTGAAGGTAATTCAGCTGCTTTCTGTCCAAATTTTAGTCCCTTCCCCATGATCCGTAAGCTTGAAATCGCCTGCGTACACTGAATGGTATTCAGTGTTTGCACCTGTACTACCCATTTCAGGATTAACTGTCAGTAAGAAAATATGAGAAAGTTACCATTCGAATATCCTAACAAAAGTTCGTCTGTCTGGTTTAACACAATCAACGGGAAATAAGTTCAAAAAATTATCCCGTAAACAGTTAAAGTCAAGTCAAGACACTTTCTCAGAATTCCTTTTTTTATCGGATGATTTGTAATCTTTTTAGTGTCCCTGGTGCGGCTAGTTTCAACTAGTCAACCGAGATAACAGACGGTGTTTTATGCCAAACCATTCACTCAATGTGTGTGTGTGATGATGTATACTGGTTGTCTAAATTTTGCTGGCTGCATACTACTATTGACATATTTGAACAGCTATCGATGCAAAAGTCAACTAACTCGTCAATGAGATTGGTCGTGTCATGTTAGTATTTCATCCTACACAAAGTACACAATCTATTTGATTAGTACTTGTAATCTGACTGATTAATACAAACTTCTCAGCTGCTCTGTTAAGTAGTAAGTTACATCCGGGTAGTAAGAACAATATCTAACCTTCTGAAGATAGAAAGCAAGTGAATACGCCCTGCACAAAACTTTCCTTTGACACAACTATCATCGCAATTGTATTCACATGTTTTGATAGAATCACAACTGCCGCCTTTGTTTGAGAACGAACGCTCTATTTCTCCCTGATGTGTTCGGCTAGACTCACACAATTAGTCTTCGTGTGGTTATGGCAATGTACGGGCCAATGATTTGTACAGTTTTCAACGTCCTGAAATGTGGTAAAAGACATCTTTGATATCATTTTTCGGCAGCATTCTGTCTTCAGCACACCATATCAACTTCTCAGGTTTTCTTCAGCTCGGTCCTATATACATATATATATATATGATAATGCTATCAGCCTGAGTAACGGCGTCTGTGGGCTACTTTACGGATGACCGTTTTTATACTTTCCAGATTCCGGGCCTTTCAGCAGTGTGTTACACCTCAACTCGTCATGTAAAATAAATGGAGTCCACAATGTAATCACCTCACACACTGGTTCCTATGAATTTATGAAGTAATATTTCTTCACGAATTTAAGCTAAAGATAATATTTCATGAGGGCCTGATCAACACATCTCTGTCTTAATCTTAGGAAGCAATTATTTCGCTCTATCAGCTACCTTTCTTTGCTGTCCAATTCACAGAGTCCTTGTGTAATCGATAAGCCTTCAAATCGTTATATCAACATACACACACTTCACTGTTTCGTCCACCTCCAGTACATCTCAGACTCATCGCTTATATCTACTCAATCTTGACTTTCCAGTTGATGAACAATGCTAATTCAACTCAGTTATAATCGATTATTGCCCGGATTGCCCATTTGCGTGTGTATCACAATTATATGAGTGATACTGAATGTGGTTACTATTCCAGTGATACTGCTCGACATCACAAATGCTGATTGACTTAATTTGGGCCTACTGAGGTTGTAATAGCCGTAGACCTGAGCCAAAGTTCTACTAAAAGCAATAGTTTATGTCGTGTTTATGTCATTCATTTCCGATCAGGAAGTTTGACAGCGCTGAAGTGGATCTGACTTCAGGTGTATTAGTTTTTATTCCAAAAAGATGTTGTAAGCCATTGAATCTTTACAAAGTCAAATTATCTAACGTTGCACACATCTTTTGAGGTACTGGATCAATGATCGAATTCTTCGTGTTTGAAACATTTTACCCAAGGTACTGTTTTACGTCATGTCTCTTCCAGCATTCTTGATACACAGTAGAATTATGGTTAATGGTAATGATCGATATAGGTTAAACTTCATTCACATATGAGAACAGCCTTCGAATTTAGAAGGATTTTTCAGTCATCCCTTTGATAAGAATGTCTGATCAACGGAGTGCTTTGTAATACTGACACATAGTATCTAAGGCAGATTACTGTGTTTAACAAAGTTTTGCGGAATGCTGTCCAGCTCTAATGTGAAAACATTAAATAATTTCGCATCAATACTTATCTACCAACCATCGGAATGCCCAAATTTCATCTGTCACGCTAGTGTTAGTTACTCCGTTACACGGTTTTGAAATGAACTCACGTTAACTAATGTTTGTCAACTGCCTAAACACACGTAGTTCCAGTAGTTTTACTAATTAAATCTGATTACACAACCTTAGCGATGATGACCTAATCATGGACATTTAATGCGAAGTTCATTGTTTTACACTCGTGCATATATAAATACAGCGTTATCATCAGCTAAGCCATGTTTTCTTCACTCACTGCAAACAGCTGGAATACTGTCTTGAGAAATAATCACAAAGAAAACACTCCTATTTAAGAACACGGTGATCGAATTAATTTTTTCGAAAATATTTGCCGATAACGGACAACGCCACATATCATTTTTGGATCCTTAGCAATACTAATATCATACTGATTTTAAAACCAAACAAAGTGTAAGGCGTACTTCGGGAAGAGAAAAAGCGAAACGATCAGAGGTAGTTTTCGCTTATATGACTTTTTCAAATCGTAAAAGATTGCAATCATTCGAAGAACTCCCATTGTGGGTCGAAAGAACAGGTGTCTAATTCGATTATTTTTTGGCAACTAGCCTAATGCGATGATCCATTTCATGTTTGCTGATGACTCCCATAACCTCATAGATAATGTACTTATTCAGAGGCTGATTTGATAATGTACGAGAAAATGGATAGAAAATAACCATAGTTTTGTAATACATACAAAGCAGCGTCAACGGCAAGAGATGTAGTTAGTATGAAGAACTTCCTATTACAAAACAACATGCAATCGGTCAGTAATTCGAATGTTACATGATATTCAACCCTAAACCGATACTCTGAGAATGATTTGGACACATTAGTTACAAACAGTATGAAACGAAGGTCGAATCGGGAGCCCTTTGAATTTCGAGCCAAAGCTAACATCCATTTGACCACTGGCCTCATAAATATGTTTTTTTAGAGGGGAGGGGGTCCTTTGGTATCAGTCAATGCAAGGCTAGCAACTAAAGTTGGACTGTATCCACCTAAGGTAACGGAGCGTGTTGAAAAGTTGCACAACGACTGGCAACTATGTTTGTCAGTAACCTGTGGTTTCTCGTTCAGATGCTTCTTTATACTAACTGAACTGGTCAATATTGTTAGTTCAGGAGCAAAACTACAGATGTAAAAATCGAAGGATGTGTGCAAAACAAGAAGCAGTATTCAGTTGAATTTGTTGACTGACGCAGATGTAGAGAATGTGCAAGAAACAGAATGGAAGAAACTTGATAAAATCAATCACAAAATCTTCCCAAAAGATTAACTAGTTTCTGATATTAAGTATTGAGTTCGCTTGCCTCGACCTATGATTAAGGCCCACGTATAGAGAAGTTTAAGTCGTCACTCCTATTGACAACATACATTTGACTCGATTACTAACTTTCACGACTGGACTGATGGTATTGTGTAGGCAGCCTAAAGTGAAAAAGCATGAGGTCATGTGAGTTAGGTCAAGTGTATTCACAGTTGACTTCAATCGAATTCGTAGAAGTAGTCAGTCATTAATTAGGACGCCTGATTGCTTAAAAGGGTTACATAAACATCAATACACATGTATTCAGTATGTAATCTAAAAACACCTTTAGAAGACTAAGGTGGAATTATCTTGGTTAGGCCACTACAATCTGTAACAAAACCAGTTTCCATCACGGATAAACATAGACTCATCTCTCCTAATCCATGAGTCACCATCATCTAATTTATCCCCTGTAAAGAACACTAACCATATAAGTATATTCGCTTTGATAGGTACATTTTGTGTTATCTAACGAAAGACCCTATAAAGTGATCATATAAATTGGTAACCACATACGAAACCCTACTGGAGTTTATCACAGCAAAAACTTTTCCGTTGAATACTCATGTGACGCTTTTGCGAGGAGTAAACTTTTCTCTATGAGTTATCAGGAAATTTTATCTATAGGTTGTATCTCCAAACAATAATTGCACACTACACTTTTCACTTTCAAAATGAAATCTTGCTGCTCTTTCCTTTAATCGCTGAAGATATTCAATTGACATAAGTTAATTAGTTAATTATTTTCACCAAAGCTGAAAGAAATGCAGTTGTGTATGTCCTTTTTGATAACTGTCTACAAATTACTCACCAACTGAAAAAGTAACTGGCAAATGTTGCTTCAGTCTATCCATTACCTAATATTTTTACTGATCGAGATCGTGAAACCGGTGAACTTGTAACAACCAGAGGTCTGTACAAAATGAACCATTTTTTTTATATATGCCAGTGGTGCTGAACATGGCTTTTTATGCGAGTGATGAGCTACATGTTCCAAGCAAATCGAATTACTCAAGTCAGAATCATGTGCTTATGATGCTTATGATGTGCATACGTATACCTAAATGTATTAATTCATCTACTTATTCATTCATTTACCTTCGGTGGTATTCACATCCGCATTAGCCTATCCTAGTGAATGAAATCAAAGTAGACCTGTGTTTGTATGCCTCACAGACGGCTTGCGCCGCACCGTCCACGGTACCATTTAAGCACTGTGTATATATTATACACCCGATGAACTAAGACCAGGAATCTTGTATCTGAGGTCTTGTTATGTACCACACCTGCCCCCACGAATAACGTGCATTTAATGTTTCTTACTGGTAATACATTGTAAACCAGTGATGTCATTCTACCCCAGTAAACAGATAGTTTTAACCTAGTCTTAGCATACCCAATGTCCTTCAGATTCTACGAACTGGTATTCGTATGTGTCGGTATTTG